>CATNWA010006920.1:0-10581 GCA_951230385.1 Staurois parvus
AGTATGGTATATTATCTAAAAATGTGATAAATCCTGATGTACTGACGGCTCATCTAATTTTTGAGGCCCAAAAACGGCCCGAACTGTACAAATACCCCCAAAATTACAGCTTTTCGGAAAAGTAGACAGTCTGAGGTTTCTAGTAAGCGGTATGGCGCTTTATTGACTTTTTTTGTCATAATTTTGTGGAAAATTAAGAAATGAAGAAAAAATTTTAATTTTTTTTCTTTAAACATGCTGTCACCAGTGCAGCACAGCGTCGTCATATAAATTTCTTTTCTTTTTTTTTCTTTTTTTTTCTTTTTTTTTCTTTTTTTTTATTCCCTGCTCCTGTGACCAGAGCAATACAATGTTACCATTTATTTTTTTTAATTACTTCACACACCGGCGCCTCCCGGCCCTTTAAGAGTTTCAGAAACCAGGAGGCTAGGAGTGGGGGTGAGGTTTTAGGGTCATGTGACTGCCGTGAATCGCCATCACATGATCAGAAAAGGTCGCGAAAGGGGAGATCAGAGACCTTTCTGAGAGTCACGGACATATGTGCTGGGAGCACACGCTCTCAGCACATATGTATTTTCTAAATTATTATTATTATACAGTATTTATAGCACCAACAGTTTGCTCAGCGCTGTACATTACAATGGGAGACAATACATGGGACAGTACAGTAACAATACAATACACGGGGGGTTCGAGGGCCCTGCTCCTTGGAGCTTACAATCTAGGAGGGAGGGGATGGTGGACACAGGGGGGGATGGTGTGGTAGGAGGAGTGGAGGAGATACGGCTGTTAGGTGAGGGTGGGGTAGGCTTTCCCTGAAGAGGTGGGTTTTTCAGGGTGCGCCTAAAGGAGAGGAGAGTAGCGTGATAGTCTGATGGATTGGGGTAGGGAGTTCCAGAGGATGGGTGATGCACGCAAATATGCGGCCGCTCGGCGTCAAGGCCCAGACGCCAAGAGGCTGCATATTTGCGTGCGCTCGCTGTCAAGGGGTTAATGCATTATGATTTCCCGTACCAACGAATTTCATTGGTATAAACAAGCATTTTTACTGAATGAAGCTGATTCATTCAGTAGTTTCTGTTGTGATCAGCTATGATTGGCCATAGCTGATTCAATGAGGAAATGGACAGCGCTCAACCAACCCCAGGAGTCAGATGTACGCTTTGGCAACGCCCTCTGACACGTTTTGCCCTGCCCACTGGGGACTTGGCGAGGCCATCCCATACATCTGACTCCTAGGGATGGTGTCCATTTCCCCTTCCAATTGGCTGATGCCGGAATCACTTCTGGACCCCTGCCCCCTCCTTTCATCTGTCGGTGGGGTGTCTCCTTTTTTCCATCTCCCAGCTTGGAGTTGGCGCCGTAAGGTATTTCTATGGCCATAGCTGATCACATGCTACTGATAGGCTGTGATTGTCCCAGTCTGTACATGTGATCACTGACCAATCACAGCTCGCAGCACAGTTGTAAGCAGTGAATGACATGAAAGGAAGCCATTCATGGTTTACAACTGTCATGTGATCCGCTGTGATTGGTCACAGAAATCGCATGACACTGGCAGTGGGCCAGTGTAGTGATCTGTCATCGACCGTGTCCCAGTGCCGTAGCGCAGCCAGATTCTGCGAGGATGTCGTATGAATAATCGGGTTCCCGCTTGGCCGTCATCTTTCAGTAGTCTGGGAGGGAAGGAGTTAATGAACATGAAGGAATTGTGGGAATTAATTCGTCTGGTTGTATGACAGATGTCAGATTTATGGTTGGTTACAATATGACGCACATCTTAGGCTGCATTCACACTTGAGAGATTTGTAGCTTGAAGCTCCAAAATCGTTCAAAAAAAAAAAATTTTTTTTAATCGCTTTCCATATATATTGTACATTCCATCAGTCCCGCCCCCGCGGAGCATTCAATCTAAGGTCCCTAACTCACATTCATACATACACATACTAGGGCCAATTTAAACAGGAGCCAATTCACCTACCAGCATGTCCTGCAGCCACCAAATGCCAGTAGGAGGAGGAGGAGGAGCCGGCTTATGCCAGTAGGAGGAGGAGGAGAGCCGGCTTATGCCAGTAGGAGGAGGAGGAGCCGGCTTATGCCAGTAGGAGGAGGAGGAGCCGGCTTATGCCAGTAGGAGGAGGAGGAGCCGGCTTATGCCAGTAGGAGGAGGAGGAGCCGGCTTATGCCAGTAGGAGGAGGAGGAGCCGGCTTATGCCAGTAGGAGGAGGAGGAGCCGGCTTATGCCAGTAGGAGGAGGAGGAGGCTTATGCCAGTAGGCTGTATGCCAGTAGGAGGAGGAGGCTTATGCCAGTAGGAGGAGGAGGCTTATGCCAGTAGGAGGAGGAGGCTTATGCCAGTAGGAGGAGGAGGCTTATGCCAGTAGTAGGAGGAGGAGGCTTATGCCAGTAGGATGGAGCGGCTTATGCCAGGAGGAGAGGCTTATGCCAGTAGGAGGAGGAGGCTTATGCCAGTAGGAGGAGGAGCCGGCTTATGCCAGTAGGAGGAGCCGGCTTATTCCAGTAGGGAGGAGCCGGCTTATGCCAGTAGGAGGAGGAGGAGCCGGCTTATGCCAGTAGGAGGGAGAGCCGGCTTATGCCAGTAGGAGGAGGAGGAGCCGGTTTATGCCAGTAGGAGGAGGAGGAGCCGGCTTATGCCAGTAGTTAGGAGGAGGAGGAGCCGGCTTTATGCCAGTAGGAGGAGGAGGAGCCGGCTTATGCCAGTAGGAGGAGGAGGAGCCGGCTTATGCCAGTAGGAGGAGGAGGAGCCGGCTTATGCCAGTAGGAGGAGGAGGAGCTGGCTTTCACCCAACGGGTAGCAGGAGGAAAATGGAGAAGCTCGGTTCCTGTATATACCGCCCCCGCGGCCATTCATGTCCAAGTGTAAAACACAATTTGACAGAGAGGCCGCATGGGCCCCCTGGAGCATAGGGCTTGATCACCATTGTAAATCCTGATGCTACACGAGTGGTTGGAGGTGTGTGGTTAAAAACACATCTCAATTCAAGCCCATACTGTCCTGAGTCCCCCCCCCAGCATGTCTTTTGGAGTGTGGGAGGAAACCAGGGAGTACCCGGAGGAAACCCACGCAGGCACAGGGAGAACATGCAACTCCAGGCAGGTGGTGCCAATTCATGGTGGAGATCCTTTGTTTGCATGGATATTCTACTCTAGACACACATATTGGACTGATATTTGTATCGTTCCTCTTGTTTTATGGGCGCTGCACTTGCGTTTGGGTTCATTTCAAGTGTTTAGGTGTCCTTTTTATCATGCAGCGGTACATGGCCGCCGCTCAGATCTCCGGCATTCCCAGAGGAGAGAGTTCTCCTCTGAATGCCTTTTTATGAAGCGGTGTAGATCACTTCTCCGAATGAAGGGAGAATCGATCTACAAACATTTTGAACGCTAGAAAACGGCTGCTTTTACTTCAATCACGTGAGATTACAGGAAGATGTCAGTCTAACACAGTTTACTAGGCAGCGGTGAATGACCTCTGCTTTGTTGGCGGTTCCCCCGATCCTCCAGCTCTGGGATGGAGAATCTGGAGGGAGAACACAGATCTCCTTGAAGGGCTGACATCGTTCCTTCATAGACTGGCCATCTGTGTGCTGAGATGATCAGCGGGGAACGTTCTCCACTGATCATCTGTTTCCTCAACCACTAATGATCGGAGATCAGCAACGATCCTCAGGGATGGCCGCTGATCTCTGTTTCCGATAAATCCGGCGGTGAGGAATCAACCCATTTGCATCCTCGCTTCCTGTCAAACACCTCTGAAAAGTGATCCAAGTTCGAATGGCTTTTCAGAGAAGCGGTAGTCCTTGCTGCACTTCCGAATGAACCCTAAAAGAAAGTGTCACCCGTTTGGTGATTGTAGGTGTTGTCGTTTCTGGCCCCTTTCAGAGACGCACGCAGTTTTTGGGGGGGCCAGGCGTGTTTGGTATCTATTTACTTGACGCGCTCTCCTTTTTTTTATTGGGTACAAAAATGATTATATTGTGTTTGGGAGAACAAACATTGATTTTAATGTATTCTTTTTTAATTGGAAGTATAGATAAGAATACATTTCTCTGGCAGTGTGTGGGCTTTCACTTTAAATCGGTAGAGGAAATGTGATGGTCTCTGTCCTGAGGTTCGGGACTTTCTTGTTGGCTGAGAGGATTTCAGGAAACGGAGAGTTTTTGTAGTAATTAGAGGTTGTGACGCGGAGAAATGCTGTTTCCCCATTTCAGATCCCTTCCGTGTTCTGTCTGCTTACCAGCTGAGATCCCTTCCGTGTTCTGTCTGCTTACCGGCTGAGATCCCTTTTCCGTGTTCTGTCTGCTTACCAGCTGAGATCCCTTCCGTGTTCTGTCTGCTTACCACCTGAGATCCCTTCCGTGTTCTGTCTGCTTACCGGCTCAGATCCCTTCCAGTGTTCTGTCTGCTTACCACCTGAGATCCCTTCCGTGTTCTGTCTGCTTACCGGCTCAGATCCCTTCCGTGTTCTGTCTGCTTACCGGCTCAGATCCCTTTCGTGTTCTGTCTGCTTACCGGCTCAGATCCCTTCCGTGTTCTGTCTGCTTACCGGCTCAGATCCCTTCCGTGTTCTGTCTGCTTACCGGCTCAGATCCCTTCCGTGTTCTGTCTGCTTACCGGCTCAGATCCCTTCCGTGTTCTGTCTGCTTACCGGCTCAGATCCCTTCCGTGTTCTGTCTGCTTACCAGCTCAGATCCCTTCCGTGTTCTGTCTGCTTACCGGCTCAGATCCCTTCCGTGTTCTGTCTGCTTACCGGCTGAGATCCCTTCCGTGTTCTGTCTGCTTACCGGCTGAGATCCCTTCCGTGTTCTGTCTGCTTACCGGCTGAGATACCTTCCGTGTTCTGTCTGCTTACCGGCTGAGATCCCTTCCGTGTTCTGTCTGCTTACCGGCTGAGATCCCTTCCGTGTTCTGTCTGCTTACCGGCTGAGATCCCTTCCGTGTTCTGTCTGCTTACCACTGCTGAGATCCCTTCCGTGTTCTGTCTGCTTACCGGCTGAGATCCCTTCCGTGTTCTGTCTGCTTACCGGCTCAGATCCCTTCCTTGTTCTGTCTGCTTACCGGCTCAGATCCCTTCCGTGTTCTGTCTGCTTACCAGCACTTCAGTTTTTGTGCACTGTTAAAGTGATACGAAGTCCTGTTTTTTACAGCGAAGTCCTCGCGCGCACGGGGCGTTTTTACAGCGAAGTCCTCACGTTTTTACAGCACACTGGACGTTTTTACAGCGAAGTCCTCACGGGCACACGAAGTCCTCGCGCGCACGGGGGACGTTTTTACAGCGAAGTCCTTTTTTACAGCGAAGTCCTCATGCACGCACGGAATGTTTTTACAGCTGCTGTTTTTGGCGTTTGCGTTTTTTTTTCAACATCCAGTAAACCCCCCAGCCTGTTATCCTCGGTGTCCACACACACATAGACTTGAATCAGCGTGTTTTTGGCTGGAAAAAAATCCCCCAGAACTAGTGGGCTTCTAGGATTTTTTTTCAGCTGTAAAAATGTTCTAACTCTGAAAAATGCATGGTAAAATGCCGCAAACCGACGTGTTTGGACTTTTTTTTTTTAAAACCCCCCCCCAATTTTTTTTTTTTTTTTAAAAAAAAGCACTAAAAAAACGCAAATGCGGAAACGCCGCTAAAAACGCATATGTAAAAATGCTAAAAAAAAAAAAAAAAAAAAAAAAAAAGCCAAAAAACTCTGGTTTTTAACGTGACTATACACAGCTATCTTTGCCTAAAGCTCAAACACCGCTAGATGGAAAATGCTGGTAATAGCCTTTTTTAGGAACATTGGCATTTTATTCGAATTTTTACAGTACATATAAAGGTAAAAAAAACAAAAAAAAAAAAAAAAGATAGAAATAAGCTGTTCAGAGCATTTAGCGTTTTTTTTTTTCTGCTGTATGTCCATACACACAACTATTTAGCTTCTAGGATCAGAAAAAAATGCTGCTAACAGCTTCTAGGAGCTTAAAAAAATGCTAGTATGCATGGAGCCTGAATGTACTGTGTGTCTAAAGTTAGGGAAGTAGCAGATCCTGGAATATTGATGAAGGTCTCGCCACTGAAGTTGCAGTTTTTTGTTTTTTATTTTTTGTTCAGTTTTTTTTGTTTGTTTTATGTTTTTTTGTTTGTTTGTTTTTTTTCGTTTTTTTTTTTTTGTTGTTTTGGGTTATTTTTGTTTGTTTTTTCTGTTTTTTTTTTTAATGTTTGTTTTTGGGGTTTTATTGTTTTTTGTTTTCTGTTTTTTTTTCTTTTTTTTTTTGTTTTGTTTTTTTATTTGTTTTTTTGGGTTATTTTTGTTTGTTCTGTTTTTTTTTTTTGTTTTTTTATGTCTGTTTTTGGGATTTTATTGTTTTTTGTTTTCTGATTTTTTTTTTTTTTTTTTTTACCAAACTACAGTAGAAGATGATTGCGTCCATTCGACTCCATCCACCCTATAGCCCGCGTTCACAACGATGCGGTGCGGAATTCGCAGCATTATCAGGGCGGATTCCGCACCTCATCAGAATCGCACTCCGTTCATGCGATCCGTGTGTATGTTAACACCCCGAAAGCGGTCCTCCAAAACGCGGTGCGACGTGCAGAATCGGATCCCTTAGGTGTGAATATTCATGCGATCCGATTCTAGTGCGGACCCAAAAAAAAGGTCCTGCACTTTTTTGGTGTGAATAAAGCCTCCAATCGCACCGCACACAAATCGCATGTGATTTGTACGGGAAGCTGGCGCGGTTCTTGTGCGAATCACATGCGATGTACTGCACGTATGTGAACCCGGGCGTACAGAGATGATTGTATTTGGGTGGACCAGGGGCGGACTGACAACTCATGGGGGCCCCCGGGCAATAGGGGATCATGGGGCCCCTGTGTCCTTGCCCAAACTCAAACCACACCCAAAAAAGCCTATGAAAGGTACCAGGGACATCTCATGGGGCCCCCTACCAGGGGCGGACTGACAACTCATGGGCCCCCGGGCAATAGGGGATCATGGGGCCCCTGTGTCCTTGCCCAAACGCAAACCACACCCAAAAAGCCTATGAAAGGTACCAGGGACATCTCATGGGGCCCCCTACCAGGGGGACTGACAACTCATGGGGCCCCCCGGGCAATAGGGGATCATGGGGCCCCTGTGTCCTTGCCCAAACTCAAACCACACCCAAAAAAGCCTATGAAAGGTACCAGGGACATCTCATGGGGCCCCCTACCAGGGGCGGACTGACAACTCATGGGGCCCCCGGGCAATAGGGGATGCCCAAACTCAAACCACACCCAAAAAAGCCTATGAAAGGTACCAGGGACATCTCATGGGGCCCCCTACCAGGGGCCCTGTGCCCCCTTGCCCAAACTCAAACCACACCCAAAAAAGCCTATGAAAGGTACCAGGGACATCTCATGGGCCCCCTACCAGGGGCGGACTGACAACTCATGGGGTCCCCGGGCAATAGGGGATCATGGGGCCCCTGTGTCCTTGCCCAAACTCAAAAAAGCCTATGAAAAAGGTACCAGGGGCATCTCATGGGGCCCCCTACTGACCCCGGGCCCTCGGGCAGCAGTGCCCGAGTTCCCAAATGGTCAGTCCGCCCCTGGGGGGGAGTGATCCTTTGAAATGTCCTCTTCCAGTCTCCTCCTTGGCATCGCTCTGAACTTTCTCTCTGTTGCTTCTGTTTTAATCAGCTGGAAGAGGAGAGCTGAATAGTCTGCTGCTGTCAGAGGAACCTGCAGAACCCGCCGTGCCCCTCCCCAGCTTGCAGGGCCTCTCCGCTCTCCCAGCAACAAAGGTTTCAATTTCACATTATTCAGACTCACATCAATGGCCGATGTCGCAGGGGGGAGGGGGGCCCGCCGCTCATTTTCTGGTTGAAAGAAAACTTCTCTTCTGAAACTTGTTGGGGGACGAGTTTCGGTGGTAGGCTGAGAACATGGGGAGCGTTGTGTAAATTGTCCGCCTGAATAAAGGCCGGACGTGTTTCTAGTGTTCTGTGCTCCTCGCTAGAATACTGAGCGTTCTGGGGGCTTATTTATTTTGTTTGCTTTAAATCTCATGACTATAATATCGCCCAAACCGTCCTCACACGACCTCCTACTCTCTAGCTCCCTCGTCTCCTCCTCACATGCTCGTCTCCAGGACTTCTCCAGAGCTTCCCCCATCCTCTGGAAACTCTCTACCCCAATTTATCAGACTATCGCCTACTCTTCTCACTTTTAGGCGATCTCTGAAAACCTATCTCTTCAGGGAAGCCTATCCTGCCCTCAGCTAATAATGGAATCTTCTACTCTTCCAACCAGTCCATCCCCCACAGTTATTACCTTTTGTATCACTAGCCCCTCCCTCCTAGATTGTAAGCTCCAAAGGATCAGGGCCCTCCTATCCCTCTTGTATTGAACTGTATTGTTGCTGTATTGTCTTATTTTTTTTTATATTGTGAAGCTCTGAGCAAACTGTTGGTGCTATATAAATCCTGTATTATCCTGTATAATAATAATATATAAATCCTGTATAATAATAATATATAAATCCTGTATAATAATAATATATAAATCCTGTATAATAATAATAATATATAAATCCTGAATAATAATAATATATAAATCCTGAATAATAATAATATATAAATCATGTCTAATAATATATAAATCATGTATAATAATTCTTATATAATAATATCATGTCTAATAATATATAAATCCTGTATAATATAATAATATATAAATCCTGTATAATAATAATAATATATAAATCCTGTATAATAATAATATATAAATCCTGTATAATAATAATATATAAATCCTGTATAATAATAATATATAAATCCTGAATAATAAATAATAATATATAAATCCTGAATAATAATATATAAATCCTGTCTAAATAATATATAAAATAATAATATATAAATCCTGTATAATAATAATAATATATAAATCCTGTATAATAATAATATATAAATCCTGAATAATAATAATATATAAATCCTGAATAATAATAATAATATATAATCATGTATAATAATATATCTAATCCTGTATAATAATAATATATAAATCCTGTATAATAATAATAATATATAAATCCTGAATAATATAATAATATATAAATCCTGAATAATATTAATAATAATATAAATCATGTATAATATATAAAATCCTGTATAATAATAATATATAAATCCTGTATAATAATATATAAAATAATAATAATAATATATAAATCCTGTATAATAATAATAATATATAAATCCTGTATAATAATTATTGTTATACAGTATTTATAAAGCGCCGATAGTTCGCTCAGCGCTGTACATTACAAAGGGGAACAGAACATGTGACAGAACAAACCAATACAATGCAAAACATGAGGGGGATGGAGGGCCCTGCTCTTTCGAGCTTACAATCTAGGAGGGAGGGGGGGTGGTACAGGAGGAGATAGCTGTGGGGGATGGGGTGGTAGGAAGAGTGGAGGAGCTCGACAAGTTAGCAGGGGGGGTGGGGTAGGCTTCTCTGAAGAGATGGGTTTTCAGGGTGCGACTAAAGGAGAGGAGAGTAGGTGATAATCTGATGGGTTGGGGCAGAGAGTTCCAGAGGATGGGTGACACCCTGGAGAAGTCCTGGAGGCGGGCATGGAAGGAGAAGACCAGGGAACTAGAGAGAAGGAGGTCTTGTGAGGAGCGGGGTGTGCGTGTTGGGTGGTATTTGGATATTAGGTCGGTGATGTAGTACGGGGCAGTATGATAATGACTAAAAGTTGGCCACTGCTGATTTTGGGTTCCCAAAATGAGTCCTTCAAAACTACCCAGCACTTCTGAGGTCCCCATATGATCGGCCGCTAGTCATCGGATATCTGTGCGGTTGTGTGAGGCTAGTATCTGACCTTTTGCCTAAGATCAAGTGTAGTATCTGTTCTGGTCAGTGTCCAGTAGGGGCGCTCCGCTGTCATTCTTGCCTTTTGGTGGCTGTCTAGTACCCTGCTGGTATGATGGGGGACTTGGAAGGCTTAGTACCCCGGCCGGAACAGAATGGGGGAACACAGCAGCGCTGATCTGAGTGTTTGTAAATCAATAAAACCTAATAATGGTCAAAACAACTCAAAATGGCTCGCAGGAGATAAAATATAGACTCTTCTTTCCAAACTCTGCTCCGGCCCATGTCAGATGGATACCACTGTGGGCGCCATCTCTCGGTCGCACTGGTGGTTTTCCAGAGTTCCAAGGATGCTGGGAGATCCAAGGCTGATAGCTGTGATGTCACCGGGAAACGGAAGGAAGAGGGCCAGCAAACTGATTGGCACATGTTTTGGAGCAATCGGAGCATGCGTGCTCCTCAGGCTGTAATGGAGCAGAAAACTTAGGCGCCCACAGGTTGTTAGGTCCCGGGAGTAATTCCCGCGGGAAAACCAGATGGGCCCAATTTCTCCTGGTTTGAATGAGTCTACCTTGTCTGGCCATGGGCTGAGAAGGCAGAGAGTCCGTGGTGTGGTCGCCCTGGGTTGCTCTTACTAACACTTGGTGTGGGACCCCACGGTGTGAACAAGCACATGGTCACGGCACTAAATTTTTTTTCTGCACTGTGCCT
>CATNWA010006921.1:0-10723 GCA_951230385.1 Staurois parvus
TTAGCCAACTTTTGTTTCCTTTCTTAACTAAAGGGATCGAAAGTTCCCAAGTGGGCTTTGTTACCAGGGGCCAGGAGGCACACGAAAACACTCTAAAAGCTATAAAACATTCACGGGGTGGATCAAACGCAAAAAAAAACCCAAAAGGGTTTTTTTTTGCCCAAACAGATGCAAAAAAGGGCCTTCAATCTTTAACCCCCGGGGATTATATGCCCTGGGGTTTCTAAAGTCAGGGGCCCTTTGCATCCCAAGATGCGTCATAAGACCCTTGGGGCCTTTAAACCCTCCAACCTGCACCCAAGGGGCCCAAAGAAAAGGGTTTAAACTATCAAACCCCTTTTTTAAATTCCACAATGGGAAAAGGGACAGTAATGCCCCCCCTGCCCCAAATTTTTAACCTCACCCCTTGAACCATTTCTCTTTCCTTTGAAAATCAAAAACCCTAATATAAAAGGGGTTTTCAAATAAAATTTAGAGAAAAACAAATATGCAACCTATGCAAAAGACACCCTTTTTCTTTGTAAAGAACTGAAAAATTTCTGCCCCCAATGTTTTTTTAAAAACTTTTTAAGATTTCCCTTTTTCCTGTCAAATTTCCCAAAATGAACTCCCAAAAAAATTCCATTTTTTAAGCATTGGCCCTATCTGTAAGAAATTTTCCTCCTTCAGATACATTTTTTCCTTTTTAACTTTGGACACTGACATACTTAGGAAAAAACTTCCAAAAAATTTTTTTAAAGCAAAAACGCAAAAAAACGAAACACCCCTAAAAAAGGGTTCCCCGGTGCCTGGGGGCCAGTGTACGGGGGAAAAGGAATTTACACCAGGAGTCCCGGGAGCTGCTCTCTTAGACATCCGTTCCACAAGCATACCCACCCCCCGTCTACAGTCAACCTTTTCTTCTAAAAGATTTTGGTCTCCGTCTAGGAAATTTTCCTCTTCAACTTCAAACCCTTCTGAAACAGGTTCACCATATATACAAATCTGGCCATTCGCCAATGAGCTGTCCGTATTTAGGTCTCCATATCTTCGCGCTATAGTAAGCCGCCGTGTGGATTAAAACTGTAACCAATATTCCTAAGTCTATATTGTTATAAAAAGCTTAACATTATCTATCTAGAGGAAGATATGTATTTAATTCTTCCAACAACGTTTCCAGTAGTCTAAAGTACCAATCTTATCTGAGGATAGGAGGGTTCGAAGTGTTCTTCCAATAAATGGGGGACACATTATACAAGAGTGCATTTTTCAAAATATAGAACTGTCAGTGACTTTTATTAGATCTGCACGGTGTTGGTGCAATAGGTACTGGGATGGAGTGAATTGTAGCAAATCTCCCGTAGCATGTGTGATGGTCTTGTGTGAGCGAGAAAAGGACGGACGGTCTAAGAGAGCAGCTCCCGGGACCTCCCTGTGTAATCCTTCCCTGTACACTTGGGCACCAGGCACCCGGACCTTCATTCACACGAGAGGCTTGCAGTGTCTCTCCTGAGCTCCCCAGCGATCGTCCCTGACATGCCTCTCCAACAGCCGCTAATCCGCCCCGACTGCTAATCCTGAGCGAAGAAGCAGAGCAGCCACAAAATGACCCTGTGTGCTGACGGCATCTAGGCACTCAAATTAAAAGTTGCTGCTGGCAATTTCCGGGATTAAGTGTTTCAATCCATGGGGAGATCCAGGATAACACCCTCCACTGCCTCTTACCATGCCTAAATTCTACAATACATCTTCTTCCCGGATTTCTCTGCGGTCTCCAGAAAAAATGGCTAAAGACCTGTTCACAGAGGTGCGCAAAAAGCTCTGGTACATTGGGAAATCCCCTACAACATGATCTATATAAGTTGCCTCCCTGGTTCACGCACCCGGAGGCTCGCGTAAGGTTTTATGACTCACCTAGCAGGAAGTTGGGTGACTTGGACAGCTCCTGCAGCTTAAAGACGGTCGGATCTCCGTGGATTTGACTACACCTATCCTATGATCTGTTCTCCTTGCCATCGGCTCTATTTGTGAGTAATATGGAGTCTTGGATCTGTCTCTTTAATCTGGAATTTTCCATATGTGCGACCACAGCTCGAGTATATTGTGTTTTATAACCTACGAGCCTGGATGACAGTCTACTGTGATTATCTAACACTGTATTCTTTTATTGTCTACCCAGGTTGACCCCTGAAAAGGATGCCACAATACTCCTGCCTAATGACGTGCCTAAGGGACCCTTTCCCTGACCACGGGATGCTCCTTGTCACAGGCCTGAAGCGATTGATCTCAAGGATTTTGGAAACCCCCCCCCCCTCCCAGTTTTTTTCCTACTCAGAAGGATTTCAGATCTAAGAGGCTGCTTGGATGTTATTAACTGTAACTGGATTTGAGTAGCAGAACTATTTAAGCTTACTCTTCTATGGGACTAAATACCGCACTCTAGCCAAATGAATGATTGGGGTGTAGGCGCACGTGGTAGGGTGTTTCTAATCATGTTTCGTGTCAGTTATGCCTACTACGGTCTCCTGCATACTATTGGGGCTTGCTCTGACCCACTTTGTCGCCTTCTCTTGCTTACGTTGTGTCTGCATGTTTCTGCTTTCTTATGGCTATCCTTGCTCACCTGCTCGGCATCTAGGCCCACCAAGGAGTCTGAGCATCCAAAGCCCGTATGGTTTATATATGGGGGTATTATTAGAAAGGTTTTATTAGTGCAATCTTAAGCTGATACTACTTGGAGAACATAAGAGGACTCAACAACATTAATTGCAAACGCTCCCATATGTGGTAAGTACTTAATAAATTCTCATAAGCCACATATCATTGTTCTCCAAGAAACACAGCCTGACTGTGTACACAATACAATTTTAGCGCTCTACGACGAAATCGGGGTGCGTTTTGCACAGGCTTTCCATGCCACATACTGCCACTTATCTGCCCTGAGTGTTGCAACTAAACAAGCCCCGTCCCTTGTAAGGTTAGAACAAGTATTTTCAGACTGTGGTGGCAGATATCTCATCCTACTTTTGGAAATTCATGCTGTCCTTTTGGGCTTTTGTAAATGTGTACCTGCCCACACCAGTGGAATACTCGCTGCTATACGCAAATTTTTCAGAAATTGGCCCCCATACAGATTAAACATCTCCTGATTGTAGGTGATTTTTTAACTCTGTATTACATTCCAGACCTTGACACCTCCATTCCGCATTGAGATTTAATCCCCTGATCTCCAGAATTGGAGACATACTTTTGCTCTCACTGAGCTTTGGAGGTGGAAACATCCGGGTACCTCAGTGTTCTCATGTCTGTCGGCTGCACACCGCTCAGGTCTTCCATATAGATCTAGCTTTTGGGAAGTATGCCAGTTCTGTCGAACTTGTCCGGGGATCTCATATCCTCCAGCTGGTCTTTCCATCCATTCCCCAGTGAAAATCTGTTTGCGTGTGGGGTGGTCTCCAAGGGACCCAGGTTTATGGAGACTAGCTCTGCATTGGGTATATTATGATGAAGTGGCTGATATGGTCTCCCCACATATGACAACATTTTGGTCGACCAATGAGAACTCTGCTATCTCCAGCAATGGTGTGGGAGGCGTTTAGGGCAAACTACACGGGAAGAAAGAGAATACATTTCCTTCATCTAAAGCGTCCCATGTAGATTATAAGGCCCACCTGGCCCACTCAAAGTGTGAGTCTGAGACTGCCACAGCCTTTGCCGTGGATCCCCATCAGATGCTTATCTCCAACTGGCACAGGCCAGATGGGATTTGAGTCTTCATTATGCCACAATTACCCGATCTGATACTCAACTGTTTGAACTGGGGGACAAGAATGTGAGGCTTTTGACTAACCTGGTGGCAGACCTTTTTCTTCAAATGATGATCCTGGCACTTCAGTCTCCTACAGGGGAGCTAATCATGGAACCTACAGCTACTCCACGAAATTCTGTAACTTTTTTTTTCTTCACAAGCATAAAAGGGGAACAACTGTGTCTGTGATAACACGAACCATAGATACACATGACTTTCGATAATCATGTGGATAACAACCTATGTATATAACTGTAGGTTATTAAACATGTGATGATTTCACATAATGGTAAATGTTTTATATTAGGTGTGTGTGTATTCCTATCAATGATTATTTAGGCAAAACTCAAAGGGTTTGTCCCTCTTTAATCATATGGTATTTAATAGTTATTCTGGTGATTTGATTGCTGATGTAAAATAAAATAAAATGTGGGCTTTCCTTCTTCCCTCTCCCCCTTTTTTTTCTTTTTATGCTTTCTCTCTTCAATTTAATTATTTTTTTTTTACTTTTACCAATCTGTTTACGTTTGTGTCTACTAATATGCCATCGGATAATTGTATGTTTTTGGTTTAATTTATGTAATTAGTGATCGAAGCGGAATCGGAAGTAGGCGAAGTGGATTATTCGAGGCGGAATTATTGGAAAGGGCCACAGAAACGTTTGTTAGGGCCACAGAATTGGGAACTCAGGGGATCTCAGGCACACAGAATTGTTACTTGAGCGGCCACAGAATTGTTAATTAGGGCCACAGAAACGATACTCAGGGACACAGAATTGTTATGAGGGGCCACAGAACCGTTACTTAGGGCACACAGAATTGTACTCAGGGACAGGACACTGAAATTGTAATCAGGGACACAGATTGTTACTGAGAGGCCACAGAAACCGTTACTTAAGGGCCTCACTGAATACCGTTTACACAGGTACACCAGAATTGTTTACTGTGGAGCCACATAACCCGTTACTGTTGGTCCACATAATTGTTACTCAGGGACAGAACACAAAATTGTTAGCTGAGGGACACTAGAATTGTACTTGGAGGGCCACAACCGTTTACTTAGGGCCACAAGAATTTTACTCAGGGACACAGAAATTGTTACTGAGGCCACAGAACCGTTACTTAGGGACACAGAATTGGTTTACTACTCAGGGACACAAATTGTTACTGAGGGCCTCTATAACCGTTAGGGCCACAGAATTGTTACTCAGGGACAGACACAGAATTGGTTACTGAGAGGACACAGAATTGTTACTGAGGGCCACAGAAACGTTAATCAGGACACAGAATTGTTTACTGAGGGCCACAGAAATTGTTACTTAGGCACAGAAATGTTTACGTCAGGGACAGTAACAGAATTGGTTACTGAGTGCGCCAGCGGAATTGTTTCTTAGGGCCCACAGAAACGTTACACAGGGACACAGCATTGTTACTGAGGGCCACAGAACTGTTACTTAAGGTGCCACAAATCGTTAGTTAGTGGCCACAGAATTGTATTACTCAGGGACAGTACAACAGAATTGTTAACTGAGGGCCACAGAATTGTTAAAAAAAAACTGAGTGGCCACAGAAACGTTACTCAGGGACACAGAGGTTTGTTACTTGAGGGCCACATAAACCGTTACTTCTGGCCACAGAATTGTTACTCAGGGACAGACACAGAACTGTTACTCAGGACACAGAATTTTACTGATGGCCACCGAACCGGTTAACATAGGGCCACAGAAACGTTTAGCTTATGGCCACAGAATTGTTACGTGAGGGCCACATAACCGTTTACTGTAGTGCGCACAGAATTGTACTCAGGGACAGACCCAGATTTGTTACCTGACGGACAAACAGAATCGGTACTTAGGGCCCACCGAATTGGTTTACTTAGGTGACAGACACAGAATTGTAACTGAGGGACCCAGATTTAGTTAGCTGAGGGCCACAGACACTACGTTACTCAGGGAGGGCCACAGAATTGTTACACTCTCAGGGACAGACAGAATTGTTACTGAGGGACACAGAATCGTTACTCTTAGGGGCCACAGGAATCGTAAGTACCCATGGGACAGACACAGAGGAGTTACTTAGGGCCCCAGAATTGTTACTTGAGGACAGACAACAGTAATTGTTACTTGAGGGAACACAGAATTGTTACGTGAGGGCCAACAGAAAACATTACTGAGGGCCACAGAACCGTTACTTTAGGGCCACAAAAACGTTAATCAGGGACACAGAATTGTTACTGAGGGGATGAGGGCCACAGAACAGAATTGTTACTTAGGGCCACAGAATTGTTACTCACAGGACAGACACAGAATTAGTTTCTTTGAGGGGACACAGAATTGTTACTTGGGCCACAGAACCGTTACTTTAGGGCCACAGAATGTTAATCAGGGGGGACAGACACAGAATTGTTACTGAGGGACACAGAATTGTTACTGAGGGCCATCAGACCCGTTACTTAGGGACACAGAATTGTTATGCATCAGGGACACGTAAAGAATTGTTACTGAGGAGGCCACAGAACCGTGTTACTTAGGGCCACAGAATTTGTTACTGAGGGACACAGAATTGTTACTGAGGGCCACAGAACCGTTACTTAGGGCCACAGAATTGTTACTTAGGGACACAGAATTGTTACTGAGGGCCACAGAACCTGTTACTTGAGAGGCCACAGAAATGTTTACAGACAGACACAGAATTGTTAACTGAGGACACAAGAATTGTTACATGAGGGCACACAGAACGTTACTTAGGGCCACAGAAATTGTTACTCAGGGACAGACACAGAATTGTTACTGAGGGGACACAGAATTGTTACTTAGAGGGTTACCACAGAATTGTTACTCAGGGACACAGAATTGTTTACTGAGAGGGCCACAGAACCGTTACTTAGGGCCACAGAATTGTTACTCAGGGACACAGAATTGTTACTGAGAGGCCACAGAAACTGTTACTTAGAGCCCACAGAATTGTTACTCAGGAGGACACAGAATTGTTACTGAGGGACACAGAATTGTTTACTGAGGGCCACATGAGAGGGGAACCGTTACTTAGGGCAGTACACAGAATTGTTACTCAGGGACACAGAATTGTTACTGAGGGCACACAGAACCGTTACTTAGGGCCACAGAATTGTTACTCAGGGACCACACACAGAATTGTTACTGAGGGACACAGAATTGTTACTGAGGGCCACAGAAATTGTTACTTAGGGCCACAGAATTGTTACTCAGGGACAGACACAGAATTGTTACTCAGGGACACAGAATTGTTACTCAGGGACACAGAATCGTTGAATTAAAGAGTATGTCAGACAACATGCAGAGGAGTGGCAGAGGAGGCAATGTTTTAGGAGCGAGCAGACGTGGCAGCAGAGGAAGGGGTCGAGGCAGCACTATTCGCAGCCAGAGGCCAGTGCTCCCCGTGTCATCCAGCGGTCGTGTCTCCACCGACAACCCTGCCGTCATCGATTGGTTGGCTCGGTCGTCTTCCTCTTCCCAGGTCACCTCTGACACCTACAGCCAACGGTCGGACGAAGGTGGGGTACGTCAGACACAACCGTTAGTTGGCATGGCCCGGGAGCAAAGCCCCACTGAAATCACGTGTCCCTCTACCTGCCCCTGTCCTTTGGTGTTCCCATCACCAAGCGAAGTATCGCATGCTGTGGGCTCAGCCCCACTGTACAGTGAGGAAGAGCTAACAGAGGGCGGTCAGGAACGGGGGGGAGACATCCGCCTTTTCAGCAGCCAGGCGAAAGAAGTAGTGGCGAGGAGAGTGGCTCGGTAGCCGGTCTAGAGACAGGTCTGTCTCCTGACCCACAACGCAGCCGAGGGGGCTAGTAGTGAGGCGGAGACCCTACTTGATGATGAGGAGGTTGATCGCACATTGGCAGCCTCGTCGTCATCAGGCAATTTCTTCCCGCATCATCAGAGAAGAGGTGGCAGCTTGGCAGCGAGCAAAACAGTCGGTGGGTTGCCCAGGAGACAGCAGCAGGGTCGCAGCAGTGTCAGTGGAGCCAAACGGCCCACGGAGTAGAGCACCAGCTCCACTGCAGCCTACCACACCACGGCCAGTAGTGGTGCCGGTGTGCACGGAGGAAGCAGCAGTCAGCCAGTGAGGAGTATCGGGGGCAAAGTTTTCCTACTCGGCGGTGTGGCAATTTTTTGTCAAGCCGCCCGAGGAAGTAAACGTAGCCGTATTTCGACTATGTGGCCAGAAAGTCAAGCGTGGCCAGGGGGCCCATGTTGGGACTACAGCGTTGCGGCAGCATATGCAGCGTCGCCATTTGGTGGGCCTGGGAAAACCGTGATAAAGATACGGCGGTTCTCAGCCCTGCCCGACCCAGCCCCCGCTCCATCACCCGCTCCGTTACTTGCTCCGTCACCTCGACGTCAATCGCCCTCCATCAGCCAGTCAAGGCTCCAACACCTCTGCTGAGGGGAGTTGTCGCTCGTTGGCATCTTCCGCTCGTTCAGATGCTCCTTCTCCTGCTACTCCTCTTCACGGATTCCGTCAGCAGTCTTTCTTGGAATCCGTTTTCCAAGAGACAACAGTTTGCGAGCACGCACCCGACGGTGCAAAAGCTGAACGTCCTCCTGTCCAAGTTGCTGGTGCTGCAGTCCCTCCCTTTCCAAGTGGTGGACTCAGCACCTTTCCGAGAAATGATGGCTTGTGCCGCGCGCGGTGGAGAGTGCCAAGCCGTCATTTCTTCGCCAAAAAGGCAGTGCCAGCCCTGCATTCACATGTTAGAAGAGATGGTGGGCCAGTCTTTGAGCATGTCGGTCTCTGCCAAAGTGCACGGCAGCGCCGACGTGTGGAGCTGTAACTAACTACGGTCAGGGACAGTACATGTCATTTACGGCCCACTGGGTGAACGTGGTGCCGTCACAGCCGCACCAGCAACTTGGACAGGTCACGCCGCTTTTTGCCTCCACGTTTGCACGTCCTTGGTCCGGCAAAGATGTCCGCCTCTACCAACCTCTTCTTCCGCCGTGTCCTCAGCAGCCGCCCCATTGGGGGGTGCCCCGTGCCAAGTCCCATTACCCGACCGGCATATCACATGTGCAGGGCGCAACGGTGCTCACGCTGTGCTGCACCTGGTAATGCCTTGGCGAACGTAGTCACACAGGGAGGAACTTCTCAGTGTAATGTAACAGAGAAATCGACAGATGGCTGTCTCCGCGCAAACTGAAAATCGGAACCATGTTGACCGACAACGGAAAGAACATGGTGTCTGCTCTGCGTCAAGGAAGGTTGTGCCATGCGCCATGCATGGCTCACAGTGTTCAATCTGGTTGTCAAGCGCGGTTCCTAAAATCCACCATCCCACTGCAAGACATCCTTAAAATGTCACGTAAACTTTGCATGCATTTCAGCCATTCCTACACCGCAAAGCACACCCCTCCTTGAGCTGCAGCGGCAGAACGGAATTGCACAGCATCGCCTGATCTGCGACGTTGCAACAAGGTGGAATTCAACCCTACACATGTTAGACCCGCCTTTACGAACAGCGAAAGGCCATCACCGATTTCCTGATGTTACAAGCCGGATAAAGGTACTCCCCTGTGTAACTTGATGTCAGCCATTGGCAGCTCATGCGTGACACCTGCCGCTTGCTCAGGCCCTTTGAGGAGGCCACGCTATTCGTGAGTCGGCAGGACTATGGGATGAACGACGTCATTCCTCTGTTGCACGTCCTGGAACAAATGCTGTTAACAATGGCTGGTCAGGGTGCGGTAGACGTGGCGCACAGATCTCAACGCCACATGACCCCTGTGGGGGCAGGACAGGAAGAAGAGGAGGAGGTAGAGGAGGACATTTGTGCTCAGGAATTATTGAGTGAAATGGGTGGTTTTTCCACTCAGCGGACAGGAGTGGAGGAGCAGGGAGCATCTGGTAGAGGAGGAGGAGGAGGAGACAGAGGACCCAGACGCACCGTGGCAGTATGCTGTGGAGATGGAGGCAGGGAGTCCCTCGCATTCCTTGGCACAAATGGCCCATAGCATGCTCGCTTGCTTGCGTAGCGACAGCCGAATAATAACCATCAGACAGAGGGATGACTTTTGGCTGTCCACCTTGTTGGACCCTCGCTACCGTTCAAAAATGGTGGCCTTTTTCACACCTGCTGAGAGGGAGGCCAAAATAACGTACTATATAAAAACCACCTATGTAGTCAGTTGGTCTCTGCCTTTGTGCGCCAACGTCCATCCATTCAGACACTGTGGGCCCTGTGCGCTCGCGTTCCGCTGCCATGGCAGCAGGGGAGGGTAGGGGTGGTAGGAGCAGTGGCAGCTCCACCAGCAGCGGCTGCCTCAGTCTGCAGTCGATGATGAGTAGCTTTTCTTCACCAGCGCAGTGAGGAAACTACTAACCAGCCGCAGCAGCAGCAGCAGCAGCAGCATCAGGTGGACCTGGAGCAGGACCTCAAACAACAGGCTTGGGCCTACTTGGACAGCACCCTGCCAACCGAGGTAGACAATCCCCTTGACTACTGGGCAACGAAACTTGACCTTTGGCCCCCAACTAGCTGAATTTGCCCTTGAAAGGCTGTCATGCCCGGCCATTAGCGTGGCATCGGAGCGCGTGTTTAGTGCGGCAGGAGGTATTGTAAACTCCGCGGAGGACACGACTGTCCACCCAAAGTGTGGAGAGAGCTCACGATTGTGAAAATGAATCATGGCGTGGATTAGTCTGGATTTCAAACCACCAGTTCCTGACACAACTGATAAATCCGCCATGAACATGCCTCAAACATGTGCCACTTTCAGGTCTCCTCACACACTTGCTGGTGTGTTCCATTTTTTGTCCATAGGTTGCTGGCAGATTACGGGCCTCCCATTGCTGCTGCCAGGCCCCCTAATCTGCCATGGGCCCATTATAACGCTCCTCATGCTGCTGCCAGGTACACAGTCTTCTTATGCAATGTGCCACTTTCAGACATAGG
>CATNWA010006923.1:0-10904 GCA_951230385.1 Staurois parvus
TTTTGGGGCCATTTTTTCAAACTATATTATTTTTCCCCCTGTGGCTCAGCTGCTAAAAAGCCCCCTCCTTCTTAAAAAAGCTTTTTAAACTTAGAAACAGAACAAGCAGACGGAGCCAACAGCCGGCGAAACTTCCGATGTCCCCCAAGGCGATAATAAGATAGAGAAAAAGTGAACTTGTGCAATATTTTTTTGTGTCTTTTTGGGCTTTATGTTTTTTTGGCGTGTTTTGGCAGCTGTCGCGTACTCATAAAATAAGTCAAGGACCGGTCGAAAAAATAACACCCAAAATTATGAAAAAGTTGCCAAAATAATGATGAAAGTAAACAGGCGCCGTTTCAATTTTCGTCAATATGTCACTCGCCTTTTAAAAGCACTCACAAACAGCGGCAAATATCGCCCTGGGTAATCACGCGTCCTGGCACGCCGGTTACTGCAAATTTAATAACACACTTGCCAAATCCCAGATTCTGATTAGTCGCTGTATGGGGGGTGCCAATCTGGCATGACATTAGGCTATAATGAAGTGTTTACACTAAGGCAGCGGACCCCGTGCTGGAAGTTTGTTTCCACGCACTTTGTACAGCTGCAAAGAATTTCATGCTAAGTGAATTTCTACATCTTTTTTTCGTACGTTGGAATCTGTTGATCTCAAAACCTGCATTATTTTTGGGCTAGAGAGGTAAACAAAGCATGACGGGTATAGAAATTGTGTCCGTGTCTAGTAAGGCTCTGTTCACACCAATGCGTTTTTAACCCCTTGCCTACCGGGCACTTTCACCCCCTTCCTGCACAGGCCGATTTTTAGCTTTCAGCACTGTTGCACTTTGAATGACAAATATTTGCGCGGTCATGCAACACTGTACCCATTATGACATTTTTATCCATTTATTTTAGACGGATAGAGCTTTCTTTTGGTGATATTTAATGTAAAACAAACCAAAAATAACTGAAAATTTTTGGAAAAAAAGTTATTTTCTTAGTTTCTGTTATAAAATTTAGTAAATGAGTATATTTTCTCCTTTACTGATTGTGCGCTAATGAGGCTGCAGTGATGGGAGCTGATTAGGCTGCACTGATGGGCACTGATGAGCCACTGATGAGGAGGCACTGGTAGGTGCGCACTGATGGCATTGACAGGCATCACTGGTGGCACACTAAAAGGCAGTACTCATATATGGCTCTGATAGGCTATTGGCACTGATAGAAAGTATTGACTGGCACTGATAGGCAGCACTGTTTAGGTGGTACCAGGGGCAGCGGACTGACCATTTGGAAACTCAGGCCACTGCCCGAGGGCCCGGAGTCAGTAGGGGCCCCATGAGATGCCCCTGGTACCTTTTCCATAGGGTTTTTGAGTTTGGGCAAAGGACACAGGGGCCCCATGATCCACTATTGCCCGGGGGCCTCATGAGTTGTCAGTCCGCCTCTGGGCCTCACAGAACTGGGCTTTTTTCCGTGGGGCCGCATATTTGCGTACCTGTCTTTGTGCTGGGAGTGCACCGCACAGCGCGATCCCAGCATAATGACCAGGGTGTCACTGAGAGCCACGGGTCCCGTTCTAACGACTCCTGATTCTGGGTCACATGATCGCTGTAATAGCCTCTGATTGGATATCACAGTGATCAGTCACTGTACAGCCTGGCCCCCTTGATTCTCTCTCTCTCTCTCTCTCTCTCTCTCTCTCTCTCTCTCTGTCTCTCCTTGCATAGAGGAAAAAAAACAAAAAACTGTTAAAAAAAAATAAAATTGTGCGTTTCTGTGCAGTGCGTTTTGGGCAGCCCACTAATTTTTTTTACGCCCAATTCAATCTCCCCCGCTCTCATAAGGGGCAAAGAAGACAATCATCAGTGGAGTGTAAAGGGTAATATAACAAGTTTAATAGAATCTTACATTCAAATACAGGAAAAACCGTCCATCTCTTTCCCAGCAGTTTTCTTACAGCCGAATCCCAATATCAAAAATGGCCGCGCCGCTCCTTCCGGTTTTATTAGAACGTCTGACGTCACGTCCCTGACACGTTTACGTTCCGTCTAGGTTCCCGTCACTGACTTCTTCTTGAGGGATCCCTCGAGAAGAAGTTGGAAGTGACAAAATGAGTTTTTTTTTTCTCTTTTTTCCTCACTAGTGGTTTTTGCAATGGAATCACATACCAATAATTAAATATTTGAAAATTATAAGGGTAAGACACTATAATTAGTTTTTTTATTTTTGAGGTATTCTGGATCTGGAGCCGTGAATTGAATTGGACATTTCACACAATATTTGGAAGAATTTGCTTTTGGACTTTTTTCTGGACATTATTTTTCAGTGAGATTATTAGGGTGTTGAGTTATAAGGTATTGGAGAAAAGGTTTTGATGTTTGTACTTTCAAGGGTGAAAGGTTGACTTTTTCTTTGGGGATTATTAAGAGTTTTGGAAGATTGCATAGTACGTATGCATTCTTCTCAGATGTGTGGGGTGCCCATAAGAAATGAATGGCACGGGCCACTGGACAACGGTGTAAATCTGAAGGGTATATAGTGTATATTGTTGTGTGCAGAGGAATACAGCCAGTAAAAGTCAACGCATTTCAACCATTTATGGCCTTCATCATGATCATCATGAATGGCCAGATCTGCGAAGCTGTGCTCAGGAAACTGAAACCAGACTATGTATAATTTAGAAAACACAGCAAACATGAATATACTGTATAGGTGAACCATAACCAAAAGAAAAATACTTAACCAACAACCTTACTGAGTAACAGAAAGCCTAATTAGAGAACTAACTATATATAAAAAATGTGGAACACGAACCACCAGGGTAAAACTGGAGGTGTAAGGAACAATCAGGAAGGGGAAACCAAAACTTAGATCAGGAACAAGGGGAGCAGGCACAAGGCAGCAGGGTACAGGACATAGGTACAGGGCAAAAGTACGCTCAGTGTAGGAACAGGGGTGGATTGACAAATCATGGTGCCCCTGGGCAATAGGAAATCAACGGGGGGCCCCTGTATCCTCGCTCACACACTCAAACCACACAACCCAAAAAAAAGCCTTATGAAAGGTACCAGGGGCATCTCATGGGGCCCCCTACCGACCCCGAGCCTCGGGCAGTGCCCAAGAAACCTAAATGGTCATCCGTCCCTGGTAGGAATCACGTTTCAGGATCAATAGTAAGCAGAAATTTTTGCTAGGAGGGCAAAACACTGCAGCACATGGGAATAGTAGAGGGGGGGGGGGACTAAATACCTTCACAGCAGCCAGCATCAGGTGATAACTGATTACTGGAATCTGCTGGCTGCTGGGAGACATCCTCTGGTGGACACTGGAATTACAACCTTCCGCTTGGGGAACCACACAATCAGGAAGGGGGACACCAAGACTGAGGAGATCAGCAACAAGGTGGTAGCACGTTCAAGGCAGCAGGGTTACAGGATACAGGTACAGGGCAAGAGTACACTCAGGGTAGAATCACGCTCACAGGATCAATTACAAGCAGAATTTTGCAAGGAGGGCAAAACACTGCAGCACATGGCAATAGTGGAGGGGGGGACTAAATACCTTCCCAGCAGCCAGCATCGGGTGATAACTGATTACTGGAATCTGCCGTCTGCTGGGGGGAGACATCCTCTGGTGGACACTGGAATTACAATCTTCCGCTAAGGGAACCAAAGTGCACACCAACGAAGATTCAGGGTCCTGACAGAATCTAGGGGTTTGCTGCCTCTGACTGCCAGTCTTACCAGATATGTAAGTTGATTTGTTGATATCATTACTGTGTTGCTCACTGTTCTCCTTACTGGCGGCTCTAACTTGAGGAAGCAAAACCCCTGCCTCTACTAAGATGGCCACCTCCATACATAGGTACAGTTCAGAATAAGACATGGTACGTCAGTAATGGGGAAAGATCAAATGCAGGGAGACCACAGGCAATACTGGTGCCTATTAATTTACCCCCCCTGCTTGCTTGTTTAGGCACAGCTTAAACAGGTCAGGTACCATTTTAATCTCACTACACACATGGGGCCCCACGATAAATTTACTATATATTTTTTTTTTCTTTTAAAGCAGAATTTTCCTTTCCGCGTAAATCCCAAATACATCGCTCGAAGCGCGCATCCGCTCTGGGTAATAAAATCAAGTTTGCGATGCTTATGTAGGTACAACACACGGAAGATGATCCCAAAAACATGTTATTTAGCTTAATAAATTAGTTTATTTTTAAAATAAACGACTAGTAGAATTTAGGAACATGGAATGTGTGATAAAAAGTCTCGGAAATCAGCTTTGGTAAGCAGTCCCCCAAGACTCCTTACCACGTAACGCCCGAGGAAACGCTTTACACCACCATCTGTCATTGATAGAGCCGCTGATCCCCAGCGCCGTTTGCGCGTAATCCCAAGAAAATGAGAGAATGGCGTTTTCACTGGGTGCTGCAACTTTCATAATAGAAGCGCCCGAGGCTTAATGAATTACATTGATATTCATGTTTTGTTTGTTTTTTGTGTCCTATGAATAAAATGCTTCATATTTAGGCACAAAGAAGATCGGTTTTATCCTAAGATTGTGTTAATGTTGGGTTTTAAAGTTTCACCTCCACCTTTTTGAGCAAAAAAAACATACTTAGTCCCGGGGCGGACTGACAACTCAAGGGGCCCCCCGAGCAATAGGGATCATGGGGCCCTGTGTCCCTTGCCCAAACTCAAAAAGCCTATGATAAAGGTACCAGGGGCATTTTATAGGGCCCGAGTTTTTCCAAATGGTCAGTCTGCCCCTGGTTAGTCCTCATGCGTTTTTACAGCGGCTGTTTTTGCTTCTGGACATTTTTTTCCTACAGCCAGTAAACCCCCCAGCATGTTTATCCTATGTGTCCATGCACACATAGACTGGAATCAAAGTTTTTTGGCAAGGACGTTTTTTTTGCTGGTAAAAAAACCCAGTACAGGGGTAGTGGGTTTCTAGAGAAGTTTTTTAGCTGTAAAAACGCTCTACTAACACTGAAAAAAGGCAGCAAAACACAGTAAATCGCGGCAAACCAGCGATTTTGGACATTTCTTTACCTAAAAAAAAGAATTTTTTTTGGTAAAAAAAAAAAAAAAAAAACTCTCTAAAAAACGACTAAAAACTGCAAAGGGGAATAAACATGGCAAAAACGCCTCTAAACGCTAATCCAGAAATGCCGCTAAATGCTGAAAAACACACATTTTAAAAAATGAGACCTTTACGCAGCTAAACGTTACCAGTAGTGGTGCACCGGAAATTAAAATTCTGGTACCAAAAAACCGAAAATTCGAAAATGTACTTTGGCCAAAAAACCGAAACCGAAATGTGGCAGATTTTTTAAAAATGAATATATATATTTGGAAAAAAAATACGCATTGAATTAAAAAAAAATAAAAAATATATATATAAAAATATATATATATATCCCAATTAAAGTATTTTGCACAATATAGGTAGGTAGGATGTTACGGCGAGTAAATACATACCAACATGTCACGCTTTAAAATTGCACATGCTCGTGGAATGGCGTGAAACTGCGGTACTTAACCTCTTCACGCCGGGCTGCACACAAATTGCGGTTTCCCGGCGTCTGGGCCTAGACGCCGAGTGCTGCACATTTGCGTTCTATAAAAAAGAGACATATGTGCCAAGAGTGCGCGCCCTCGGGCTCCCAGCACACATGTCCAGTACTCAAGAAAGGTCCCGATCTCCTCTTTCGATCTATTTTTGTGGGACCTTTTCCCGATCATGTGACCACCGTGATCGCGTTCTCGGTGGTCACATGACCCTTAAAACCCCAACCCCCCCTCCTGGCTTCTGGAACCCTTAAAGGGCTGGGAGGCACCCGGCGTGAAGGGGTTTAAAAATCTCCATGGGCGACGCTTATAAAAAATTCTACAGGTTAGCAGTGTAAAGTATACAGAGGAGTGTCTTAGTGCGAGAATTACTGCTCTTGCTCCTGACGTTCGTGGCGATAACCTCACGTGTGGAGTGGTTTGAACAAACCATTTACATATGTGCGGCATGGCTTACATATGCGTTCACCACTATGTGCGAGCATGGGGGGACGGGGGCCACTTTAAACTTTTTTTTTTATATATAAAATATTTAATGTTTTTTGTTATTTTTTTTGCACTGGTCCCTTTAAAAAATGTTTTAATCACTTTTATTCTTATCACAAGAAATGCATGCATTCCCTGTGATAGAAATAATTAGTGACAGGTCCTCATTTATGGAGAGATATGGGTACAATAAGAACAGCATACGGGGACATTTGTTCCATCAGATAGTGCTCAATCACTGCTCTTTAGTGCGTAATTTCAGGTGATTTTAGCAGCTATTCCTTGTGTAACGTATAAAAAAAAAGTATATATAGATAAAATAAAAACAGAAAAAAATGTGGACTTTTTATTAAAAGAGTATAAAAAAACTGGACTGGCTCATTTCTTCTGGTCTTTTTTGGATTCTGGAACATTCTATTGCTTATTATGATTTATCTGAAAAAATCAGTTATGCATAATTTCTAAAACTGAATTGGCGGAAGACTACCCTCGGCAGAAAAAGCAACATTTTTTTTTTCATTTTTTTTTTTTATTTTTTTAGTGGATTTATACAAAGAAAACATGAGCATTAACTACCGTGAAGGCCACGGAGAGAGGCTGATCCAGTTCTTCACCAAGCAGTAAAGTAAAATATGTGGAATATATGACAATAAATCCAACAAAAAGAAGAGACAACTAAACAACAGAGAAAAAAAGAATAAGGGAAGAACAAGTGATTTTTTTCAGCATTTTAACTCACATTTATGTAGCTTTTCTCTACTGATACCCTTAGGAGTGGAAGCTCTGAAAAAGGAACATTTTACATCAGATTCCAGACTTTTGATAGTGGACGCTACAGTATATGGGGATATAGGGGGGTTGGGCTTAAAAAGAGACAGTAGTTTGGAAACTTGATTGGCTAAATACAGAAGATAAAAACTTCAAATGTTCCAGATATTGGATAGCATATAGTGATTACTTGATATTAAAAAAGTGGGTTGCAAACCTCCAGACTTGAAATATTAACAAAGCATATCCCTCTATAGTGTGTACTTGTCTCAATCCAGAGCACTGAGTGTCATTTCTGTCTGCCACCCACTGTATCTGTTATGTTGATTTTTCTTTCTCAATAAAAGCATTATGGGAAAAAAAAAAACCTGGCACAAAACACGTGTAGGAAAACGCAAATCGAACTGCGAAAAGCACTGCAAAACGGGGCAGCAGAAAGCAAACTGCATAGGTGTGAACAGAGCCTGAAGGGGAATTATTCCCTTCCTACCCAAATCAGCTCTCAGAGCTCTTCTAGACTGAGCTCTGCAGTGTGTACTTTCAGCTCCCCACCCCTCTGCTTTCTGAAAGCTCAGAGAGGCTTTATAAATTCTGGACTTTGAACAGATGTGAGAAAGAGTCCCCAAGAGACATAGTCCTTCATTGAGAAAAGGAGGAGGGGGCGGGCTAAGTGGGGGTGTCATCAGAAGCTTGGCCGGATGTAGGGGGAGTGCTGGGGTGGGCTGCGGCCCCTCCAGATTAGCTTAGCTCTGCCCCTCCCAGGTCTCAGAGTGCATCCCACTAATCCAAGAGTCAGTCTGATGCAGACAGTTGATGTGAAGGGGGCACTCTGATGGTAATAATCCATGTAAGGAGGATCCCTCTGATTTGGACACCTGATGTAAGGGGGAAACTCTGATGGGGGATGAGGCCACCTGATGTAAAGGGGGGCACTCTGATTGGGGACATCTGATTTAAGGGGACACTCCGATTGGACATCTGATGTAAGGGGGCACTCTGATTGGGACATCTGATGTAATGGGGGCACTTCTGTTTGGGACATCTGATTTTAAGGACACTCGGATTGGGACACCTTATGTAAGGGGGCACTCTGATTGGGAAATCTGATGTAAGGGGGCACTCTGATTGGACATCTGATGTAAGGGGGCACTCTGATGGGGACACCTGATATAAGGGGACACTCTGTTGTGGACATCGGATGTAAGGGGGCACTCTGATTGGGGACACCTTATGTAAGGAGGCACTCTGATTGGGACATCTGATTAAGGGGGCACTCTGATGGGACATCTGATGTAATTGGGGCACTCTGGTTGGGACACCTGATGTAAGGGGAGGAACTCTGATGGGGGGATGAAGGACACCTGATGTAAGGAGGCACTCTGATTGGGACATCTGATGTAAGGGGGCACTCTGATTGGGACATCTGATGTAAGGAGGCACTCTGATGGGGACTGTGATTTAAGTGGCCCTCGGATGGGAAACCTGATGTAAAGAAGTGGTTCTGATGAGGACCTTGGAAGTAAAGGGGGCGTTTGATGGGGGACTATGATGGGGACTGTGAATGTCAAAAGGGCCCTCTAATGGGCAACCTGATATAAAGGGGGGCTCTGCTGAGGGACTGCTCGATATAAAGGGGGGACATGGCCCATACCGATATTAAGCGGGGCCACAGGTTCTTTTTAATCACCCTACATCGAAAACAATCTAATGCATATTAGTACTTCCCAATTGGTGACCAACTGTTGTGAAAGGCTAAACAAAAGATCAAACAGTCGTTGACATAATGCCCCCTTACTTTTTTTTTTACTGCCCCCCCCCCAGATTAGATAGGCTAGATCTGGCCCTGCCCAAAAACCGAAGAACGATGGTGTAGGGCCTGAGACGGGGGGCAGAAAGAAAAAGGTGGGGGGGCCAATCTCATCTGAAAAACGCTGTATCCGATTAGGCAGGTGACTTCCTTAAAATGTGCCAGGACCTGCTGCATACCAGGTAAGTAGGGGTTAAAAAATAAGGGGAGGTGCGAAAGATCCTTTTTCAGAAAGTTATTATTAAATACCACACTAAAAGACGATGATGAGAGGACTTACAGCTATCCCACAAAATTCTCCTGTGTGCTCCATAGGTGTCAATGAGCTGCCACATAAAGCTGTGCAAAATTCCCACGCATGTCTGGATTCCATAGGCAGGGGAGCTGATCCAAGGTACTGCGTTTTGGGGTGTAGGAGCGGAGTTCGAACTTTTCCTTGAAGCTCCTCCACCTCCCGATCTTACATCCTCTTTGACATGAAGGACTCTGCCAAGCTCTTTCAGAATAATTATCCCGCAATTCAACGTGATACATAAATTTCAAACGAATAGAAGGACAAGGACCGCGCAGGCAAGATCTTATTCCTACAAAGTGACTTCTAGAAGGCGCAGCTGCCGTCGCGTGTGACATTCCTCATTAATGAGATAAATGTGCCTTGTATCCATCCATTTTGTTTATTTTTAAGTACAAATTCTTGGGAGGGAAAAAAAAAAGCCTGACGGGGTGATGATTATTTCTTTGTTAATATGATTTCTAAAAAAAAAAAAAAAACAATTACCAAAATTAATTTAACGGGGGGTTACAAGAGAAGGGTCAAAAAAATTTACATTGAACATACACGTGTGTAAACCTTACCCTTCGCTGGCAGAACTAAAAATTAAATAAAGGTTTTTTCGTCGCAGTTACGCTGCCCTCAACCCTTTGGCGGGGGCTTTCATATGCAGGGGGTGACTTTAAAAGATTATATTTGTAAATAACAATTTCGTGAGTATATTTATTTGAATTTTTTGGTGGGCTTTATCTAGTTCTTTCCAGTTTTTGGTGCAAAATTTCCAGCATGGCCTCCTGTAAAAAAAGACCAGCCCCTGTTGTCTCTCTCCTGGGAAAGGGTTGACGGGTCTATCTCCACCCCCCCCCTGTAGTGTTTGCAGGCGGCCTGTAGGGGGTTGGGGCCTTTTTTGGGGCCGTTTGGGGGCCAAACCATAAATTTGGTATAAGCAAGATGTTTGTCTGAAAAATCTTTGTTTATTTCGTGTGAAACCCGTGAATGAAAAAACAGGGGGGTAAACATTGTACAAGGCTATTCACAAACCCTTGCACCATGTGAAAGCTGTGCCCAAACAAAAGCTCTCCCCGTATTTCTAAATTTCCAAGGGCCTGCAAGAATGCGCCGGGGAAAGGGAAGAAATTTTGGCTTTTTTACGGGCCTTTTTTGGGTTTTTAAAAGCAATCAGTGTAAAAAAAAAAAAAAAAACATCTTTATCCCCTTTCCCACAAGTAGTAAATGTAAACCATGGTGACACTTTTAATGCTAGGGTGAAAGTATTAAAAATAAATAAATAATAATTTAAAAAAAAAAAATAAAAATGAAGACTTTTTTTTAAAAATTATAATTCTTGGTTAAAATAATTTGGGTTTTTTTTTTTTTTTTTCTAAAAAAATAGAGGGAAAAACATTTTAGCCAAGGGGTTTTTGAAGAAAGATTATTTATTTTTTACATGTTTCATGAGGGGAGGTAAAGAGATAATGGTGGGTTTCTCTAAAACCCAAAGTTCCTACTACAGAATGTGACCCAAAAGTTTATAAACCAGAGAGCCCCTTTAGGCCCCCGGGGCCCCAGGGTTTGGGCACCAGGGTCTTAAAGTGGTTCTGGGCAAAATTTAAAAAAAAAACAGATAACAGATTGAAGTTTGATAGGGGAAAATGATAGATAGATAGATAGATAATAACTACAAAATAGATAGATAGATAGATAAAATAGATAGATAGATAGATAGATAGATAGATTAAAAGATAGATAGATAGATAGATTGATTGATAGAAGATTTAATTTGATAGATAGATAGATACTACAAAAGATAGATTAAAATAGATAGATAGATAGATAGATAGATAGATAGATTTGATAGATAGAAAGAAAAATAGATAATAAAGGGTACTACAGAAAAGATAGATAAAATTTGATGATAGATAGATAGATAGATGATAGATAGATAGATAGATAGATAGATAGATAGATTTGATAGAAAAAAAACAATTTGGGTAGATAGATAGATAAC
>CATNWA010006924.1:0-5000 GCA_951230385.1 Staurois parvus
GCTGTTTTTTTTTTTTTTTTTTTTTTTTTATTGCGGACCTTTATTATTACATTCAGCTGTCAAAATAAATATTATCTAGACCTTTGAAATAAGTAAAATCATTACAGAAATAATTATAAAAGATAAGAAACAAAAATAGAATCACTAGAACTAAGGAAATCTAATTAGATTACATGAAGATATGCCGAGTGCTGTTTATTAAACACAATAGACGCGACCGAGTTCCGGCTGTCAGAGGAATCCACAGTAAGATTCACTATTAGTCAGTGGCTAAAAAACAAACGCCCATGGCAGAAGTCTAAAATGTGTTCTGCACATGCTCAGTTGTATCTGCCAAAGACACTGCACGGGCGTCTAGATTTTTACTGTGTCGATTTCCTTCAAAAAAACGATTTTTAACACATTCTTAATTTTTTTGAAATAGCAGATATTGTTTAAAGTGAAGTCCTGATATTTGACAAAGCAAATTTCTAAGTGAACATGTCTCTGCAGTGATTTTTCATGGTGTTAGACGTGCTTCTTATCAAGTCTGCTTTTGTGAGTCTGATTCCGGGCGTGTGTCTTTTTGTGAATTAGATTGGGCGTCTGCTTATGGGCTCTGGTCAATAGTGAATTAGGTTGCAGGGTAAAAAAATAGACGGACGCCCATGAAAATTGGGCTTAAGCCCATAAATATGCGCCCACGCCCAATAGTGAATCAGGACCATAATGTCAATGGCATGGCCAGCAAATAGTCCAGACCTCCATCCAAGTGCAAATCTATGGTGGAAATGAAAAGAAAATGGTCCATGACAAGGCTCCAACCTGCAAAGCTGATCTGGCAACTTCAATAAGAGAAAGTTGGAGCCGGATTGATGAAGAATCCATGCCTCAGAGAATTGAAGCTGTTATAAAAGCCAGAGATAGTGCAACAAAGTACTAGTGGTGTACTGTAGTGTTTTTTTTCATGATTCCATTTTTACCTCAGAATTGAGTGATTCCATATTTTTTTTCCCTCTGCTTGATCTGCAAAAACAGTTGCAACTGACTACAGTTTTTTTTTTTTTGTTTCTTAAAGCCAGAAGGTTGGAATGCTAAATGAAAATAGTTTTGAGGCATGTCTGTGATTGTTTTTTTCTACACAAACTGAAAGAACATTTTCCAAGAGTGGTGATTCCATACTTTTAGCCAGGGGTTGTATAAAGATCCGAACAGGATTGTTGCACTTAACAAAAAATACGAAATCTTACAAAGAAACAAATTGAAAGTATTACATTTCAACAGTTCCAGGCTAGTCTGTTAGCAATCTTTCGGTAGGAACACATGTGTAGGAACAGATGTGTTCCTACCTCAAAAAGGGAGCTATCAAACTAGCCAAAACGGTTGACATGGAATACTTCTGATTTGTTTTTGTAAGATTTTGAATTTCTTTGTTTATTTAATCTATTTTAAGTGCAGCAATCTTGTTTGGATCTTTTTATATATGGCCTCCTTGGGCAGGTAGATTACTCAGCACTGGGAACTAAGGAGAGAGAGGTGCGGCAGACTAAGTGTAGTAAATTGGTAACAGTTTATTGCACACAAGATTTAAAAACTCACATATCAGGCATCAGGTATAGGAGGGAGGACGTCATCTTAGCTGCACATCACGAGCGGATGGCTGGAGTGCCAGGGGCCAGGGTTCTCACAGTGGCTGGCGCTCTCGGCGGGTCCCAAAAAAAGGAGTGAGGACAGCAGGCGTAGTTACTGGGAGTTGTGGTGCAGGGAGGAATCGCTACTGGTCTCTCACAGCAGCGTGGGTAATGGGGCCAGCTTGAGGCGCTTCCAAGATGGCCGCCGAGTGGAAGTGACGTCAAGACATTGCTAGGAGTCGTCCGAGGGGGCGGTGACGCATTTCAAGGCAACAGGCCTTTTCATCAGACCTGATTGGCCACTGGAGTGGGCCAATTAAATAGGGGATGGAAGGGGCGTGGGGCGGCTGAGGGGGGCGGGTTAATAGATCGCAGAAGAGATGTGGGCTGGTAAACAGTAATAAAACTTGTGAATGGCTTTAGATTAAACAGCTGCAAAATGAGGAACATGTAAAATATGTGAAGAGGAGAGGGAGATGGGATAAAAAAGCGATGTCTGGGCAGGGTACATGGCTGTTAGACAAAATTTACATATATAGATAGCAATGTGTGATTGAGTTTGAGCACATATAGAAACACAACAGGACAGGGAAGAAGGATGAAAAAAGGAAGGACATTCAAAATTATCGATAATGAAAAAATGAGAAAAAATTAAAAGTGTAATGAAGTTTAATAAAGAACATTATTAAATTACTTGATAAGATGAGATGAAAGAAAAAAATATAAAAAATATATAAAAAATAAAATAATAAAAAATGTAGAGGAGCTATAGGAATGAGGGAACAGAAAATATATATATATATGTATAAAAGAAATATATAATAATACAATTATATAAAAAATTGTATGGAAGATAAAAAATATGGAAGATAAAGAATATGTATGGAAGATAAAAAATAAAAATAAAAGGGGTAAATATATATTTAGATAAAAGTTATTAGAAAAAATCTATAACATTTTTTTAATTTTATTACATAATGAGATTAATTAATGGACCACATATCTGTATCTATTAGGAGGGTATTAATATGTGGTGGGACAGGATAAAAAAAATGTGTGTGTGTATATATGTGCCCATGAGATACATAATAAGGCATGTAATGGATAAGCGATATTAAATAAGAGATATTAAAATACACATAAGAAAAACATTTCCGTGATGTGTTGGACAATGATGACAAATAATAATAATACATATTAATAATGATTGTAGAAGAACCCGAAATCATGGGTTGTAGCACTGCAATAACTAAACACATAGTGATGTGTGGTGTGCGATGGGTGGGGAAAAAAGAGAGAGCGATAGTGTGGGGTGAGGTGGGGGGGGGGGGGGGGGGATAGTGGTAAGGTAGTGTAGGAGGTGTGTACGATGAAGGGTGGAGCAAGTATAGGGGGGTAGGTTGTTAAATGATGGTATGTATTTCGATTTATTCATTGAGGCCCCTAGGGGCAAGGGTATCTAGGGTGAAGATCCAATATGTCTCCTGTTGGTATAATAGTTTAAAGCGTTCGGCTAGGGAGAGATGGTCTGGTATGGCCTCGATGACCCATACCTGCAGGTGGGTAGAAGATTTGGAATGGAACTCTGAGAAGTGGCGAGGTACATGGTGTTTGGTGATGCCATCATCGACTAGCCTGTGGAGGAGCAATTATGAAAGGCTTCGATGAGATAAATTTTCCCGTTGGTTGTGAAGTTACGTTGGCCGTGCTTGACATGGGCACACGTGAGGCAGAGCGTTTTGTTGCAGCGGAACATCCCTACGAGTGGGATTAGTACCGGTCTATTATGAATGTGGGGGGATATGAGGGGGGGATTTTTGCTAGGTGCAATTTTGTTCTTAATATTAGTTGCTCTTCTGTATACGAATGTGGGGGTTGGAGGCATAACCAGTTTGAGGTGCGGGTCTAATAATGTCATTAGATTCTGAAATGTATTTTGAAAGGGGGTCCGAGGTTAGTTTTATGGTAGGTGTTGGAGTCAGAGAGGAGGCGATTGGCTTCATTGAAGTAATCGACTTTGTCTTGCATAACTATCCCTCCACCCTTGTCGGCTGTTTTGATGATAATATTTGGGTTGTTGCTAAGGGTTTTTTGCGCCAATTACATCTTCTGTTTGTCTCCTATACCAAACCTCCATTGTGCTGCAGAGCGCAATTCCCCAATTAGATTTACCGATTCTCCCTTTACGATTAATGTACACCATATATTCTGAATACTTGTATTTTTTATGTATCTGTTCACCCAGTTCACTATTTTACCATTTAGCCATGCTGTGTTTTCTCAAATTTTACCTATTTTCTATCATTTATGTATTGTTTGTATGCTGCAAATTGACGAACATGTTCCCCCTACACACAGTGTAACCCTCTTCCATTACTCAACCCCCCCTTTCTTCCTAACACATTACACACATCCTCCCATGCCACAAAATGACATCATTAACATCACCCTCATCTTCACACATCACTACCAATCTCACCATCCTTTCAGATATAGAATCATCCAAATACTCTATTTCACATTGCCCATACCCCTGGTTAAAAAATGCTCCCTCTTAATGATAAAAATAGAAGATTCCATTCACCGCACCAACCAACAATGGTGGGATAGCTTCTTTCTTAAACGCTACTCCCTGGCCATGATCTCCCCCCGGACTTACGTATCCTCAACACCTGCTTCTTCAAGGACCCTAATCTCTGCTCAGAATGGGCCCAAATTGCAAAATTCTGTACACATAAATGGATAAAACTCCTAATCTCGCACAGAGACGAAAGGTGCCAGACAATTAAAAACACCACTTCACAACTCGTTCATCCACTTTAGTCCCTCACACCCACACTCCCGCTGACTGACTCGGCTCAAAACACTTAACCACAATACCAAACATAGAGAGTACTCGCTTAGGTACAAAATTAGGCAAACTCAGGAGAGACCTGGAAGACTACAACCTGGATAGAGTCTTCAATTGGAAAAAAAACTTTTATTCCCTTCTCTCCTTCCCCCTTCCCTACCCCCCCATCCCCAGTTTACTATACATATCTCTACCTCCCAAAAATATACCACCCCTCCTCAAGAATACTAAAACCTGCTACAATTCACCACCCCAGTCCCCTGGCACTATTATAAATAAACCTCCCCCCGCTATCAGATGGCATACCAGGCCAGACCACCCAAAACCAGTACACCCCAGGCGTAGCCCATCCACCATAGCACCCACAAAACACCACTCATCTGCTCGGCCCATACACACCCCCCACCTTTGTCCAAAACAACCTCACGCACCCCATTATCCCCCCCTCACCCACCACTCCAAACCTAACCCGATATGCCCACACCACTCCCCCACTCTCCATCCCACACCCCCACACACACCCCCCACCCCGTCAGTCG
>CATNWA010006924.1:12500-31001 GCA_951230385.1 Staurois parvus
AAAAAAAAAAAAAAAAAAAAAAAAAAAAAAAAAAAAAAAAAAAAAAAAAAAAAAAAAAAAAAAAAAAAAAAAAAAAAAAAAAAAAAAAAAAAAAAAAAAAAAAAAAAAAAAAAAAAAAAAAAAAAAAAAAAAAAAAAAAAAAAAAAAAAAAAAAAAAAAAAAAAAAAAAAAAAAAAAAAAAAAAAAAAAAAAAAAAAAAAAAAAAAAAAAAAAAAAAAAAAAAAAAAAAAAAAAAAAAAAAAAAAAAAAAAAAAAAAAAAAAAAAAAAAAAAAAAAAAAAAAAAAAAAAAAAAAAAAAAAAAAAAAAAAAAAAAAAAAAAAAAAAAAAAAAAAAAAAAAAAAAAAAAAAAAAAAAAAAAAAAAAAAAAAAAAAAAAAAAAAAAAAAAAAAAAAAAAAAAAAAAAAAAAAAAAAAAAAAAAAAAAAAAAAAAAAAAAAAAAAAAAAAAAAAAAAAAAAAAAAAAAAAAAAAAAAAAAAAAAAAAAAAAAAAAAAAAAAAAAAAAAAAAAAAAAAAAAAAAAAAAAAAAAAAAAAAAAAAAAAAAAAAAAAAAAAAAAAAAAAAAAAAAAAAAAAAAAAAAAAAAAAAAAAAAAAAAAAAAAAAAAAAAAAAAAAAAAAAAAAAAAAAAAAAAAAAAAAAAAAAAAAAAAAAAAAAAAAAAAAAAAAAAAAAAAAAAAAAAAAAAAAAAAAAAAAAAAAAAAAAAAAAAAAAAAAAAAAAAAAAAAAAAAAAAAAAAAAAAAAAAAAAAAAAAAAAAAAAAAAAAAAAAAAAAAAAAAAAAAAAAAAAAAAAAAAAAAAAAAAAAAAAAAAAAAAAAAAAAAAAAAAAAAAAAAAAAAAAAAAAAAAAAAAAAAAAAAAAAAAAAAAAAAAAAAAAAAAAAAAAAAAAAAAAAAAAAAAAAAAAAAAAAAAAAAAAAAAAAAAAAAAAAAAAAAAAAAAAAAAAAAAAAAAAAAAAAAAAAAAAAAAAAAAAAAAAAAAAAAAAAAAAAAAAAAAAAAAAAAAAAAAAAAAAAAAAAAAAAAAAAAAAAAAAAAAAAAAAAAAAAAAAAAAAAAAAAAAAAAAAAAAAAAAAAAAAAAAAAAAAAAAAAAAAAAAAAAAAAAAAAAAAAAAAAAAAAAAAAAAAAAAAAAAAAAAAAAAAAAAAAAAAAAAAAAAAAAAAAAAAAAAAAAAAAAAAAAAAAAAAAAAAAAAAAAAAAAAAAAAAAAAAAAAAAAAAAAAAAAAAAAAAAAAAAAAAAAAAAAAAAAAAAAAAAAAAAAAAAAAAAAAAAAAAAAAAAAAAAAAAAAAAAAAAAAAAAAAAAAAAAAAAAAAAAAAAAAAAAAAAAAAAAAAAAAAAAAAAAAAAAAAAAAAAAAAAAAAAAAAAAAAAAAAAAAAAAAAAAAAAAAAAAAAAAAAAAAAAAAAAAAAAAAAAAAAAAAAAAAAAAAAAAAAAAAAAAAAAAAAAAAAAAAAAAAAAAAAAAAAAAAAAAAAAAAAAAAAAAAAAAAAAAAAAAAAAAAAAAAAAAAAAAAAAAAAAAAAAAAAAAAAAAAAAAAAAAAAAAAAAAAAAAAAAAAAAAAAAAAAAAAAAAAAAAAAAAAAAAAAAAAAAAAAAAAAAAAAAAAAAAAAAAAAAAAAAAAAAAAAAAAAAAAAAAAAAAAAAAAAAAAAAAAAAAAAAAAAAAAAAAAAAAAAAAAAAAAAAAAAAAAAAAAAAAAAAAAAAAAAAAAAAAAAAAAAAAAAAAAAAAAAAAAAAAAAAAAAAAAAAAAAAAAAAAAAAAAAAAAAAAAAAAAAAAAAAAAAAAAAAAAAAAAAAAAAAAAAAAAAAAAAAAAAAAAAAAAAAAAAAAAAAAAAAAAAAAAAAAAAAAAAAAAAAAAAAAAAAAAAAAAAAAAAAAAAAAAAAAAAAAAAAAAAAAAAAAAAAAAAAAAAAAAAAAAAAAAAAAAAAAAAAAAAAAAAAAAAAAAAAAAAAAAAAAAAAAAAAAAAAAAAAAAAAAAAAAAAAAAAAAAAAAAAAAAAAAAAAAAAAAAAAAAAAAAAAAAAAAAAAAAAAAAAAAAAAAAAAAAAAAAAAAAAAAAAAAAAAAAAAAAAAAAAAAATAAAAAAAAAAAAAAAAAAAAAAAAAAAAAAAAAAAAAAAAAAAAAAAAAAAAAAAAAAAAAAAAAAAAAAAAAAAAAAAAAAAAAAAAAAAAAAAAAAAAAAAAAAAAAAAAAAAAAAAAAAAAAAAAAAAAAAAAAAAAAAAAAAAAAAAAAAAAAAAAAAAAAAAAAAAAAAAAAAAAAAAAAAAAAAAAAAAAAAAAAAAAAAAAAAAAAAAAAAAAAAAAAAAAAAAAAAAAAAAAAAAAAAAAAAAAAAAAAAAAAAAAAAAAAAAAAAAAAAAAAAAAAAAAAAAAAAAAAAAAAAAAAAAAAAAAAAAAAAAAAAAAAAAAAAAAAAAAAAAAAAAAAAAAAAAAAAAAAAAAAAAAAAAAAAAAAAAAAAAAAAAAAAAAAAAAAAAAAAAAAAAAAAAAAAAAAAAAAAAAAAAAAAAAAAAAAAAAAAAAAAAAAAAAAAAAAAAAAAAAAAAAAAAAAAAAAAAAAAAAAAAAAAAAAAAAAAAAAAAAAAAAAAAAAAAAAAAAAAAAAAAAAAAAAAAAAAAAAAAAAAAAAAAAAAAAAAAAAAAAAAAAAAAAAAAAAAAAAAAAAAAAAAAAAAAAAAAAAAAAAAAAAAAAAAAAAAAAAAAAAAAAAAAAAAAAAAAAAAAAAAAAAAAAAAAAAAAAAAAAAAAAAAAAAAAAAAAAAAAAAAAAAAAAAAAAAAAAAAAAAAAAAAAAAAAAAAAAAAAAAAAAAAAAAAAAAAAAAAAAAAAAAAAAAAAAAAAAAAAAAAAAAAAAAAAAAAAAAAAAAAAAAAAAAAAAAAAAAAAAAAAAAAAAAAAAAAAAAAAAAAAAAAAAAAAAAAAAAAAAAAAAAAAAAAAAAAAAAAAAAAAAAAAAAAAAAAAAAAAAAAAAAAAAAAAAAAAAAAAAAAAAAAAAAAAAAAAAAAAAAAAAAAAAAAAAAAAAAAAAAAAAAAAAAAAAAAAAAAAAAAAAAAAAAAAAAAAAAAAAAAAAAAAAAAAAAAAAAAAAAAAAAAAAAAAAAAAAAAAAAAAAAAAAAAAAAAAAAAAAAAAAAAAAAAAAAAAAAAAAAAAAAAAAAAAAAAAAAAAAAAAAAAAAAAAAAAAAAAAAAAAAAAAAAAAAAAAAAAAAAAAAAAAAAAAAAAAAAAAAAAAAAAAAAAAAAAAAAAAAAAAAAAAAAAAAAAAAAAAAAAAAAAAAAAAAAAAAAAAAAAAAAAAAAAAAAAAAAAAAAAAAAAAAAAAAAAAAAAAAAAAAAAAAAAAAAAAAAAAAAAAAAAAAAAAAAAAAAAAAAAAAAAAAAAAAAAAAAAAAAAAAAAAAAAAAAAAAAAAAAAAAAAAAAAAAAAAAAAAAAAAAAAAAAAAAAAAAAAAAAAAAAAAAAAAAAAAAAAAAAAAAAAAAAAAAAAAAAAAAAAAAAAAAAAAAAAAAAAAAAAAAAAAAAAAAAAAAAAAAAAAAAAAAAAAAAAAAAAAAAAAAAAAAAAAAAAAAAAAAAAAAAAAAAAAAAAAAAAAAAAAAAAAAAAAAAAAAAAAAAAAAAAAAAAAAAAAAAAAAAAAAAAAAAAAAAAAAAAAAAAAAAAAAAAAAAAAAAAAAAAAAAAAAAAAAAAAAAAAAAAAAAAAAAAAAAAAAAAAAAAAAAAAAAAAAAAAAAAAAAAAAAAAAAAAAAAAAAAAAAAAAAAAAAAAAAAAAAAAAAAAAAAAAAAAAAAAAAAAAAAAAAAAAAAAAAAAAAAAAAAAAAAAAAAAAAAAAAAAAAAAAAAAAAAAAAAAAAAAAAAAAAAAAAAAAAAAAAAAAAAAAAAAAAAAAAAAAAAAAAAAAAAAAAAAAAAAAAAAAAAAAAAAAAAAAAAAAAAAAAAAAAAAAAAAAAAAAAAAAAAAAAAAAAAAAAAAAAAAAAAAAAAAAAAAAAAAAAAAAAAAAAAAAAAAAAAAAAAAAAAAAAAAAAAAAAAAAAAAAAAAAAAAAAAAAAAAAAAAAAAAAAAAAAAAAAAAAAAAAAAAAAAAAAAAAAAAAAAAAAAAAAAAAAAAAAAAAAAAAAAAAAAAAAAAAAAAAAAAAAAAAAAAAAAAAAAAAAAAAAAAAAAAAAAAAAAAAAAAAAAAAAAAAAAAAAAAAAAAAAAAAAAAAAAAAAAAAAAAAAAAAAAAAAAAAAAAAAAAAAAAAAAAAAAAAAAAAAAAAAAAAAAAAAAAAAAAAAAAAAAAAAAAAAAAAAAAAAAAAAAAAAAAAAAAAAAAAAAAAAAAAAAAAAAAAAAAAAAAAAAAAAAAAAAAAAAAAAAAAAAAAAAAAAAAAAAAAAAAAAAAAAAAAAAAAAAAAAAAAAAAAAAAAAAAAAAAAAAAAAAAAAAAAAAAAAAAAAAAAAAAAAAAAAAAAAAAAAAAAAAAAAAAAAAAAAAAAAAAAAAAAAAAAAAAAAAAAAAAAAAAAAAAAAAAAAAAAAAAAAAAAAAAAAAAAAAAAAAAAAAAAAAAAAAAAAAAAAAAAAAAAAAAAAAAAAAAAAAAAAAAAAAAAAAAAAAAAAAAAAAAAAAAAAAAAAAAAAAAAAAAAAAAAAAAAAAAAAAAAAAAAAAAAAAAAAAAAAAAAAAAAAAAAAAAAAAAAAAAAAAAAAAAAAAAAAAAAAAAAAAAAAAAAAAAAAAAAAAAAAAAAAAAAAAAAAAAAAAAAAAAAAAAAAAAAAAAAAAAAAAAAAAAAAAAAAAAAAAAAAAAAAAAAAAAAAAAAAAAAAAAAAAAAAAAAAAAAAAAAAAAAAAAAAAAAAAAAAAAAAAAAAAAAAAAAAAAAAAAAAAAAAAAAAAAAAAAAAAAAAAAAAAAAAAAAAAAAAAAAAAAAAAAAAAAAAAAAAAAAAAAAAAAAAAAAAAAAAAAAAAAAAAAAAAAAAAAAAAAAAAAAAAAAAAAAAAAAAAAAAAAAAAAAAAAAAAAAAAAAAAAAAAAAAAAAAAAAAAAAAAAAAAAAAAAAAAAAAAAAAAAAAAAAAAAAAAAAAAAAAAAAAAAAAAAAAAAAAAAAAAAAAAAAAAAAAAAAAAAAAAAAAAAAAAAAAAAAAAAAAAAAAAAAAAAAAAAAAAAAAAAAAAAAAAAAAAAAAAAAAAAAAAAAAAAAAAAAAAAAAAAAAAAAAAAAAAAAAAAAAAAAAAAAAAAAAAAAAAAAAAAAAAAAAAAAAAAAAAAAAAAAAAAAAAAAAAAAAAAAAAAAAAAAAAAAAAAAAAAAAAAAAAAAAAAAAAAAAAAAAAAAAAAAAAAAAAAAAAAAAAAAAAAAAAAAAAAAAAAAAAAAAAAAAAAAAAAAAAAAAAAAAAAAAAAAAAAAAAAAATAAAAAAAAAAAAAAAAAAAAAAAAAAAAAAAAAAAAAAAAAAAAAAAAAAAAAAAAAAAAAAAAAAAAAAAAAAAAAAAAAAAAAAAAAAAAAAAAAAAAAAAAAAAAAAAAAAAAAAAAAAAAAAAAAAAAAAAAAAAAAAAAAAAAAAAAAAAAAAAAAAAAAAAAAAAAAAAAAAAAAAAAAAAAAAAAAAAAAAAAAAAAAAAAAAAAAAAAAAAAAAAAAAAAAAAAAAAAAAAAAAAAAAAAAAAAAAAAAAAAAAAAAAAAAAAAAAAAAAAAAAAAAAAAAAAAAAAAAAAAAAAAAAAAAAAAAAAAAAAAAAAAAAAAAAAAAAAAAAAAAAAAAAAAAAAAAAAAAAAAAAAAAAAAAAAAAAAAAAAAAAAAAAAAAAAAAAAAAAAAAAAAAAAAAAAAAAAAAAAAAAAAAAAAAAAAAAAAAAAAAAAAAAAAAAAAAAAAAAAAAAAAAAAAAAAAAAAAAAAAAAAAAAAAAAAAAAAAAAAAAAAAAAAAAAAAAAAAAAAAAAAAAAAAAAAAAAAAAAAAAAAAAAAAAAAAAAAAAAAAAAAAAAAAAAAAAAAAAAAAAAAAAAAAAAAAAAAAAAAAAAAAAAAAAAAAAAAAAAAAAAAAAAAAAAAAAAAAAAAAAAAAAAAAAAAAAAAAAAAAAAAAAAAAAAAAAAAAAAAAAAAAAAAAAAAAAAAAAAAAAAAAAAAAAAAAAAAAAAAAAAAAAAAAAAAAAAAAAAAAAAAAAAAAAAAAAAAAAAAAAAAAAAAAAAAAAAAAAAAAAAAAAAAAAAAAAAAAAAAAAAAAAAAAAAAAAAAAAAAAAAAAAAAAAAAAAAAAAAAAAAAAAAAAAAAAAAAAAAAAAAAAAAAAAAAAAAAAAAAAAAAAAAAAAAAAAAAAAAAAAAAAAAAAAAAAAAAAAAAAAAAAAAAAAAAAAAAAAAAAAAAAAAAAAAAAAAAAAAAAAAAAAAAAAAAAATAAAAAAAAAAAAAAAAAAAAAAAAAAAAAAAAAAAAAAAAAAAAAAAAAAAAAAAAAAAAAAAAAAAAAAAAAAAAAAAAAAAAAAAAAAAAAAAAAAAAAAAAAAAAAAAAAAAAAAAAAAAAAAAAAAAAAAAAAAAAAAAAAAAAAAAAAAAAAAAAAAAAAAAAAAAAAAAAAAAAAAAAAAAAAAAAAAAAAAAAAAAAAAAAAAAAAAAAAAAAAAAAAAAAAAAAAAAAAAAAAAAAAAAAAAAAAAAAAAAAAAAAAAAAAAAAAAAAAAAAAAAAAAAAAAAAAAAAAAAAAAAAAAAAAAAAAAAAAAAAAAAAAAAAAAAAAAAAAAAAAAAAAAAAAAAAAAAAAAAAAAAAAAAAAAAAAAAAAAAAAAAAAAAAAAAAAAAAAAAAAAAAAAAAAAAAAAAAAAAAAAAAAAAAAAAAAAAAAAAAAAAAAAAAAAAAAAAAAAAAAAAAAAAAAAAAAAAAAAAAAAAAAAAAAAAAAAAAAAAAAAAAAAAAAAAAAAAAAAAAAAAAAAAAAAAAAAAAAAAAAAAAAAAAAAAAAAAAAAAAAAAAAAAAAAAAAAAAAAAAAAAAAAAAAAAAAAAAAAAAAAAAAAAAAAAAAAAAAAAAAAAAAAAAAAAAAAAAAAAAAAAAAAAAAAAAAAAAAAAAAAAAAAAAAAAAAAAAAAAAAAAAAAAAAAAAAAAAAAAAAAAAAAAAAAAAAAAAAAAAAAAAAAAAAAAAAAAAAAAAAAAAAAAAAAAAAAAAAAAAAAAAAAAAAAAAAAAAAAAAAAAAAAAAAAAAAAAAAAAAAAAAAAAAAAAAAAAAAAAAAAAAAAAAAAAAAAAAAAAAAAAAAAAAAAAAAAAAAAAAAAAAAAAAAAAAAAAAAAAAAAAAAAAAAAAAAAAAAAAAAAAAAAAAAAAAAAAAAAAAAAAAAAAAAAAAAAAAAAAAAAAAAAAAAAAAAAAAAAAAAAAAAAAAAAAAAAAAAAAAAAAAAAAAAAAAAAAAAAAAAAAAAAAAAAAAAAAAAAAAAAAAAAAAAAAAAAAAAAAAAAAAAAAAAAAAAAAAAAAAAAAAAAAAAAAAAAAAAAAAAAAAAAAAAAAAAAAAAAAAAAAAAAAAAAAAAAAAAAAAAAAAAAAAAAAAAAAAAAAAAAAAAAAAAAAAAAAAAAAAAAAAAAAAAAAAAAAAAAAAAAAAAAAAAAAAAAAAAAAAAAAAAAAAAAAAAAAAAAAAAAAAAAAAAAAAAAAAAAAAAAAAAAAAAAAAAAAAAAAAAAAAAAAAAAAAAAAAAAAAAAAAAAAAAAAAAAAAAAAAAAAAAAAAAAAAAAAAAAAAAAAAAAAAAAAAAAAAAAAAAAAAAAAAAAAAAAAAAAAAAAAAAAAAAAAAAAAAAAAAAAAAAAAAAAAAAAAAAAAAAAAAAAAAAAAAAAAAAAAAAAAAAAAAAAAAAAAAAAAAAAAAAAAAAAAAAAAAAAAAAAAAAAAAAAAAAAAAAAAAAAAAAAAAAAAAAAAAAAAAAAAAAAAAAAAAAAAAAAAAAAAAAAAAAAAAAAAAAAAAAAAAAAAAAAAAAAAAAAAAAAAAAAAAAAAAAAAAAAAAAAAAAAAAAAAAAAAAAAAAAAAAAAAAAAAAAAAAAAAAAAAAAAAAAAAAAAAAAAAAAAAAAAAAAAAAAAAAAAAAAAAAAAAAAAAAAAAAAAAAAAAAAAAAAAAAAAAAAAAAAAAAAAAAAAAAAAAAAAAAAAAAAAAAAAAAAAAAAAAAAAAAAAAAAAAAAAAAAAAAAAAAAAAAAAAAAAAAAAAAAAAAAAAAAAAAAAAAAAAAAAAAAAAAAAAAAAAAAAAAAAAAAAAAAAAAAAAAAAAAAAAAAAAAAAAAAAAAAAAAAAAAAAAAAAAAAAAAAAAAAAAAAAAAAAAAAAAAAAAAAAAAAAAAAAAAAAAAAAAAAAAAAAAAAAAAAAAAAAAAAAAAAAAAAAAAAAAAAAAAAAAAAAAAAAAAAAAAAAAAAAAAAAAAAAAAAAAAAAAAAAAAAAAAAAAAAAAAAAAAAAAAAAAAAAAAAAAAAAAAAAAAAAAAAAAAAAAAAAAAAAAAAAAAAAAAAAAAAAAAAAAAAAAAAAAAAAAAAAAAAAAAAAAAAAAAAAAAAAAAAAAAAAAAAAAAAAAAAAAAAAAAAAAAAAAAAAAAAAAAAAAAAAAAAAAAAAAAAAAAAAAAAAAAAAAAAAAAAAAAAAAAAAAAAAAAAAAAAAAAAAAAAAAAAAAAAAAAAAAAAAAAAAAAAAAAAAAAAAAAAAAAAAAAAAAAAAAAAAAAAAAAAAAAAAAAAAAAAAAAAAAAAAAAAAAAAAAAAAAAAAAAAAAAAAAAAAAAAAAAAAAAAAAAAAAAAAAAAAAAAAAAAAAAAAAAAAAAAAAAAAAAAAAAAAAAAAAAAAAAAAAAAAAAAAAAAAAAAAAAAAAAAAAAAAAAAAAAAAAAAAAAAAAAAAAAAAAAAAAAAAAAAAAAAAAAAAAAAAAAAAAAAAAAAAAAAAAAAAAAAAAAAAAAAAAAAAAAAAAAAAAAAAAAAAAAAAAAAAAAAAAAAAAAAAAAAAAAAAAAAAAAAAAAAAAAAAAAAAAAAAAAAAAAAAAAAAAAAAAAAAAAAAAAAAAAAAAAAAAAAAAAAAAAAAAAAAAAAAAAAAAAAAAAAAAAAAAAAAAAAAAAAAAAAAAAAAAAAAAAAAAAAAAAAAAAAAAAAAAAAAAAAAAAAAAAAAAAAAAAAAAAAAAAAAAAAAAAAAAAAAAAAAAAAAAAAAAAAAAAAAAAAAAAAAAAAAAAAAAAAAAAAAAAAAAAAAAAAAAAAAAAAAAAAAAAAAAAAAAAAAAAAAAAAAAAAAAAAAAAAAAAAAAAAAAAAAAAAAAAAAAAAAAAAAAAAAAAAAAAAAAAAAAAAAAAAAAAAAAAAAAAAAAAAAAAAAAAAAAAAAAAAAAAAAAAAAAAAAAAAAAAAAAAAAAAAAAAAAAAAAAAAAAAAAAAAAAAAAAAAAAAAAAAAAAAAAAAAAAAAAAAAAAAAAAAAAAAAAAAAAAAAAAAAAAAAAAAAAAAAAAAAAAAAAAAAAAAAAAAAAAAAAAAAAAAAAAAAAAAAAAAAAAAAAAAAAAAAAAAAAAAAAAAAAAAAAAAAAAAAAAAAAAAAAAAAAAAAAAAAAAAAAAAAAAAAAAAAAAAAAAAAAAAAAAAAAAAAAAAAAAAAAAAAAAAAAAAAAAAAAAAAAAAAAAAAAAAAAAAAAAAAAAAAAAAAAAAAAAAAAAAAAAAAAAAAAAAAAAAAAAAAAAAAAAAAAAAAAAAAAAAAAAAAAAAAAAAAAAAAAAAAAAAAAAAAAAAAAAAAAAAAAAAAAAAAAAAAAAAAAAAAAAAAAAAAAAAAAAAAAAAAAAAAAAAAAAAAAAAAAAAAAAAAAAAAAAAAAAAAAAAAAAAAAAAAAAAAAAAAAAAAAAAAAAAAAAAAAAAAAAAAAAAAAAAAAAAAAAAAAAAAAAAAAAAAAAAAAAAAAAAAAAAAAAAAAAAAAAAAAAAAAAAAAAAAAAAAAAAAAAAAAAAAAAAAAAAAAAAAAAAAAAAAAAAAAAAAAAAAAAAAAAAAAAAAAAAAAAAAAAAAAAAAAAAAAAAAAAAAAAAAAAAAAAAAAAAAAAAAAAAAAAAAAAAAAAAAAAAAAAAAAAAAAAAAAAAAAAAAAAAAAAAAAAAAAAAAAAAAAAAAAAAAAAAAAAAAAAAAAAAAAAAAAAAAAAAAAAAAAAAAAAAAAAAAAAAAAAAAAAAAAAAAAAAAAAAAAAAAAAAAAAAAAAAAAAAAAAAAAAAAAAAAAAAAAAAAAAAAAAAAAAAAAAAAAAAAAAAAAAAAAAAAAAAAAAAAAAAAAAAAAAAAAAAAAAAAAAAAAAAAAAAAAAAAAAAAAAAAAAAAAAAAAAAAAAAAAAAAAAAAAAAAAAAAAAAAAAAAAAAAAAAAAAAAAAAAAAAAAAAAAAAAAAAAAAAAAAAAAAAAAAAAAAAAAAAAAAAAAAAAAAAAAAAAAAAAAAAAAAAAAAAAAAAAAAAAAAAAAAAAAAAAAAAAAAAAAAAAAAAAAAAAAAAAAAAAAAAAAAAAAAAAAAAAAAAAAAAAAAAAAAAAAAAAAAAAAAAAAAAAAAAAAAAAAAAAAAAAAAAAAAAAAAAAAAAAAAAAAAAAAAAAAAAAAAAAAAAAAAAAAAAAAAAAAAAAAAAAAAAAAAAAAAAAAAAAAAAAAAAAAAAAAAAAAAAAAAAAAAAAAAAAAAAAAAAAAAAAAAAAAAAAAAAAAAAAAAAAAAAAAAAAAAAAAAAAAAAAAAAAAAAAAAAAAAAAAAAAAAAAAAAAAAAAAAAAAAAAAAAAAAAAAAAAAAAAAAAAAAAAAAAAAAAAAAAAAAAAAAAAAAAAAAAAAAAAAAAAAAAAAAAAAAAAAAAAAAAAAAAAAAAAAAAAAAAAAAAAAAAAAAAAAAAAAAAAAAAAAAAAAAAAAAAAAAAAAAAAAAAAAAAAAAAAAAAAAAAAAAAAAAAAAAAAAAAAAAAAAAAAAAAAAAAAAAAAAAAAAAAAAAAAAAAAAAAAAAAAAAAAAAAAAAAAAAAAAAAAAAAAAAAAAAAAAAAAAAAAAAAAAAAAAAAAAAAAAAAAAAAAAAAAAAAAAAAAAAAAAAAAAAAAAAAAAAAAAAAAAAAAAAAAAAAAAAAAAAAAAAAAAAAAAAAAAAAAAAAAAAAAAAAAAAAAAAAAAAAAAAAAAAAAAAAAAAAAAAAAAAAAAAAAAAAAAAAAAAAAAAAAAAAAAAAAAAAAAAAAAAAAAAAAAAAAAAAAAATTTTAAAAAAAAAAAAAAAAAAAAAAAAAAAAAAAAAAAAAAAAAAAAAAAAAAAAAAAAAAAAAAAAAAAAAAAAAAAAAAAAAAAAAAAAAAAAAAAAAAAAAAAAAAAAAAAAAAAAAAAAAAAAAAAAAAAAAAAAAAAAAAAAAAAAAAAAAAAAAAAAAAAAAAAAAAAAAAAAAAAAAAAAAAAAAAAAAAAAAAAAAAAAAAAAAAAAAAAAAAAAAAAAAAAAAAAAAAAAAAAAAAAAAAAAAAAAAAAAAAAAAAAAAAAAAAAAAAAAAAAAAAAAAAAAAAAAAAAAAAAAAAAAAAAAAAAAAAAAAAAAAAAAAAAAAAAAAAAAAAAAAAAAAAAAAAAAAAAAAAAAAAAAAAAAAAAAAAAAAAAAAAAAAAAAAAAAAAAAAAAAAAAAAAAAAAAAAAAAAAAAAAAAAAAAAAAAAAAAAAAAAAAAAAAAAAAAAAAAAAAAAAAAAAAAAAAAAAAAAAAAAAAAAAAAAAAAAAAAAAAAAAAAAAAAAAAAAAAAAAAAAAAAAAAAAAAAAAAAAAAAAAAAAAAAAAAAAAAAAAAAAAAAAAAAAAAAAAAAAAAAAAAAAAAAAAAAAAAAAAAAAAAAAAAAAAAAAAAAAAAAAAAAAAAAAAAAAAAAAAAAAAAAAAAAAAAAAAAAAAAAAAAAAAAAAAAAAAAAAAAAAAAAAAAAAAAAAAAAAAAAAAAAAAAAAAAAAAAAAAAAAAAAAAAAAAAAAAAAAAAAAAAAAAAAAAAAAAAAAAAAAAAAAAAAAAAAAAAAAAAAAAAAAAAAAAAAAAAAAAAAAAAAAAAAAAAAAAAAAAAAAAAAAAAAAAAAAAAAAAAAAAAAAAAAAAAAAAAAAAAAAAAAAAAAAAAAAAAAAAAAAAAAAAAAAAAAAAAAAAAAAAAAAAAAAAAAAAAAAAAAAAAAAAAAAAAAAAAAAAAAAAAAAAAAAAAAAAAAAAAAAAAAAAAAAAAAAAAAAAAAAAAAAAAAAAAAAAAAAAAAAAAAAAAAAAAAAAAAAAAAAAAAAAAAAAAAAAAAAAAAAAAAAAAAAAAAAAAAAAAAAAAAAAAAAAAAAAAAAAAAAAAAAAAAAAAAAAAAAAAAAAAAAAAAAAAAAAAAAAAAAAAAAAAAAAAAAAAAAAAAAAAAAAAAAAAAAAAAAAAAAAAAAAAAAAAAAAAAAAAAAAAAAAAAAAAAAAAAAAAAAAAAAAAAAAAAAAAAAAAAAAAAAAAAAAAAAAAAAAAAAAAAAAAAAAAAAAAAAAAAAAAAAAAAAAAAAAAAAAAAAAAAAAAAAAAAAAAAAAAAAAAAAAAAAAAAAAAAAAAAAAAAAAAAAAAAAAAAAAAAAAAAAAAAAAAAAAAAAAAAAAAAAAAAAAAAAAAAAAAAAAAAAAAAAAAAAAAAAAAAAAAAAAAAAAAAAAAAAAAAAAAAAAAAAAAAAAAAAAAAAAAAAAAAAAAAAAAAAAAAAAAAAAAAAAAAAAAAAAAAAAAAAAAAAAAAAAAAAAAAAAAAAAAAAAAAAAAAAAAAAAAAAAAAAAAAAAAAAAAAAAAAAAAAAAAAAAAAAAAAAAAAAAAAAAAAAAAAAAAAAAAAAAAAAAAAAAAAAAAAAAAAAAAAAAAAAAAAAAAAAAAAAAAAAAAAAAAAAAAAAAAAAAAAAAAAAAAAAAAAAAAAAAAAAAAAAAAAAAAAAAAAAAAAAAAAAAAAAAAAAAAAAAAAAAAAAAAAAAAAAAAAAAAAAAAAAAAAAAAAAAAAAAAAAAAAAAAAAAAAAAAAAAAAAAAAAAAAAAAAAAAAAAAAAAAAAAAAAAAAAAAAAAAAAAAAAAAAAAAAAAAAAAAAAAAAAAAAAAAAAAAAAAAAAAAAAAAAAAAAAAAAAAAAAAAAAAAAAAAAAAAAAAAAAAAAAAAAAAAAAAAAAAAAAAAAAAAAAAAAAAAAAAAAAAAAAAAAAAAAAAAAAAAAAAAAAAAAAAAAAAAAAAAAAAAAAAAAAAAAAAAAAAAAAAAAAAAAAAAAAAAAAAAAAAAAAAAAAAAAAAAAAAAAAAAAAAAAAAAAAAAAAAAAAAAAAAAAAAAAAAAAAAAAAAAAAAAAAAAAAAAAAAAAAAAAAAAAAAAAAAAAAAAAAAAAAAAAAAAAAAAAAAAAAAAAAAAAAAAAAAAAAAAAAAAAAAAAAAAAAAAAAAAAAAAAAAAAAAAAAAAAAAAAAAAAAAAAAAAAAAAAAAAAAAAAAAAAAAAAAAAAAAAAAAAAAAAAAAAAAAAAAAAAAAAAAAAAAAAAAAAAAAAAAAAAAAAAAAAAAAAAAAAAAAAAAAAAAAAAAAAAAAAAAAAAAAAAAAAAAAAAAAAAAAAAAAAAAAAAAAAAAAAAAAAAAAAAAAAAAAAAAAAAAAAAAAAAAAAAAAAAACAAACATAAAGAATACAAAATCATTATGAACAATGATAATCGCGCCACCCACAACATAAAACCCAACCTAATAGTAAAAAAAATGAAAGTACTTTACAAGACAGTAATTTTGACTGTTCATAAGCTCTGGGTTAAAGTCTTGTACCTTCAAGTGATTGGACAAAAAAAGCATTTGAGGACTCCCTTAAAGCCTTACCCCAACTCTGTGAGTCCTCAGTTATTTAGCAAGCAATGCAGAGTAACCAAGGAATCGAAGGGAGGTTCCCCTTTGCCCTGTAAATGCGCTCCAAATATCTTCAAGTCAAGTTAAACGTCCTGTCATAAATGTACAATACATGAACACAGGCCTGAGTATTCAAAAAGACCCTAGGTTATCCCCAAACAATGAATGAGAAGGGTTGGCAAAAAACTAAGCAAACAGAAGTGTGCCAATCATCACCAAAAACTGGGTGTCAACCCGTTAAAAGTTTGAAAAGGTATGAATAGTAGACCAGGTGGTGAACTTACGTAGCTAGGCTAAGGAGTCCTGGTGCAGAATGCCCAGGAAAACACCCCTAAATCTGGTTGAATGGACATGTAAAAAGCCCAGGAGGAGTTTTTGTCCTTTAAAGTGTAAACTCCAGAGATCAGATAACCAGCTAATGATCAGCAAACACAAATGCTCCTGCGCTTGGGGATGGACTCAATGCAGGCTACAACCACATTAAGAATGTCCTGGAACATGCACACCTTGGTGCCCTCAAATAGACCGGGGAATCCAAATATACTGAATGAGTAAAGAACAAACAGAGGGCGCACAGGCCTTGTGCATTACCATAAAAACTGTTTAATAAGAAATAAAGTAGATGTTGTACTCACAAACGACAATATAGTTAAGGCACATCATAAAGAACAGCTGGGTCAACACCGCACTGATTAACAGTCCGCAATAGGTGTGTAGACATCCAATACGCTGACGCGTTTCGAGGACTTGCCTCTTCCTCAGAGCCTGTTCTTTCCTCAACCAGCTAATGATGGTTTGATGATAAAGGCTCATGGAAGAGTGGTTTATGTTTTTTTTAATCGATGTGAAAGCAAATTATTGGAATTAATCATAAAAAAGAAGACAGGTCAAACTTAGAAAAACAGACATACAAATCAAGAAACTTAAAAGTATCTTGTTACGACCATTTGCCAAATTATAATGAACATCAAGAAAGGTCTAAATTAGTTCAGGACTATATTTCTAAAGTTGATAGAGACACCAAAAATAAGAACGTTACAAAATATAGAAGAGATACTGAGGACTACAAGAGAAAAAAGTGTCACGTACCTGATGGAAGACTGAATTGATGAGGTCAGCCTCACTTGTGTCACAAGCCCTGACCCCGCTGAAGTTGGAACAGAGGGAGTCTAGGGACCAGGAGGACAAGAGCGCCAGTGGTTGTTGTTTGCAGCTCTTGCGGATGATGACCTTGGAAGGTTGATGATCCTCTGATTTGAGCACCATAGTAGTAGGCAGAGCAGGTTTTGTAGATTGCCAGGCGTGCAGCAGAGCAAGGCAGGTAGTGAGGAAAGAGACAGGAGCAGTCATGGAATAGCCAGGGTCATCAGACCGGTACAGAATCAGAAGGAAAAGCCAAGGTCAGGAGCAGAGCGAAGTCAGGAACTAGTATCAGGAGAGTAATCGAAGTCGGGTCAGGAACAACCCGGGTCGGTATTGGAGGAATCGTACAGGAACAAGCAGGACACGGGGGGAGCTGAAGACCAGTCAGCACTGAACATGAGCAGAGGCACTCCTTAAATAGGCCGCCTGGCGCCAATCTTCACCGTGCGTGTGTACGTGCATGATCGTGTATTCCTGCGCGCATGCGCACAACCGGCAATTCTCCTGCGGGAATTCCTATGCGCATTTCTGATCGCGATTCTTCTTACCGGAAATCCCTTACATTGCCCCCCCCCTTAGGGGCAGCCTCCAGATGCCCACTAGGGCTCGTTTCTCAGGGTGAAGATAGAGGTAGTCTTGAACTATCCGTGGGGCATGGACATTAGTGGATGGTTCCCAGGAATTATCCTCTGGTCCATAACCTTTCCATTTGATGAGGAACTGGGTCTGTCCGCCCCTCTACCTACAGTTCAAGATAGCCTCAACCTCGTACTCTTCATTTCCCTCAACCAGCAGTGGAGCAGGCGCCTCCGGATCTCGATTGGGAAACCCACTTGGAATATGCGGTTTTAACAAGGAGCAATGGAAATCCGGGTGAATCTTCATATTAGCAGGTAGTTTCAATTCAAAAGGTTTAACCTTTCTCTTGATAGTAAATGGTCCCAGGTATCTTAGAAAAAGCTTTCTTGAAGGACACAGTTTTCTGCAATACTGCGCAGTTCCTCCTGAGGAACTCCATCCTTTCTTGTACTGCCGGGACAGCGGGTTCCACTGGTATTTCCGGAGGGAAGGAGGGGTGATATCCATAGTTGGAGTAAAAGGGGGATTGCTTGGTAGCCGAATGAATAGAATTATTGTAAGCGAACTCTGCTAATGGAAGGAGAGATACCCAGTGAATCTGGCTGCCTTCCTTCAAGTCTGCATGACTCCTAGTGCCCCTTTGGTGACTGATGTAGGCCACAGCCGTGGTATTGTCTGAATGCACCCTGATTAGCTATCCTTGCACTGTGCAGTCCATCCTGAATCAACACAGTGCTCATGGGCCAATGTTGGCACATCCAACTGTTCCTTTTTTTTTTTTTTTAATACAATTAGGATGCCAAACAGACATCTCATGAATTTAAACTTCTGGCTGCTCAATGTGAGGCAGTGGATTGCCTCACACTGCCCTGGAAAGATGTACTGCATGCAGTACTACTTTTCAGTGCACACTGCCTGCACACCACGCAACAAAGTTGTGTGAACTAGGCAGATAAAGGATACAAGTCATTTTGCCATGCCCTGTGGAGGGACTGCGCAGGAATGCCTGTCCAACGCAATCAGACTGCATCCGGTGCAAAAGGGCCCTGAGTGTTAGATTTTAAGTGCCAAGTTTAAAAGGTGTACACAGTAACATGAATAACATTCCAAACACAATCCCAGTTTTAAAAGTCACAGTCAGATTACCTGTTCATGATGCTGTTCCCTAGGTAGGATCCAGGCATCACCTGTCATGGCAGGCATACCCCAAATAGGTCTTCAGGGTCTGGGTTCCATATTAATATACCACAGCCTTGGACCTGTATAGCACCCCATGGCTAACTACACGTGTTGCACGAAGTGCTGAGGTGAACACCCATATAGGATCCAGTGCCCGAACCAACATCACAGGTGCGGGGTCCAGGTACAGCTCCCAAGGTTTTAATGGTGTTAAACTGATCTAAATGCACTGCTTTTCTTTTGTATTAGAAAACTATGAAGAGTTGACTGAAGAATCTGAAGAAAAAAATTAAACTAGTTGAGCTACATGTGATTTCTCCATTAGTCCTAATGCACACTGGATGTTTTTACAGCTGCTGTTTTTGGCTTTTGGTGTTTTTTTTCTACAGCCATTAAGCCATGTTACCCTATGGGTCCATGCACATACAAACTGTAATCAGTGTTTTCTGGCAAGGGCATTTTTTGGCTGGAAACCCCCCCAGAACTAGTGGGTTTCTAGAGGAGTTTTTTAGCTGTAAAAACGCTCTAACACTGAAAAACGCAGCAAACCACAGCAAACTGGTGTTTTTTGCCCTTTTTTTGAGCAAAAAATTTTTTGGGGTCAAAAAAAAAAAAAAAAAAACGGGTAAAAACCGCAAGAGCGAAAAACGTGGCAAAATGATAATGCAAAAAAGCTAAAAAACGATGACAAATTCATGTTTTTAACATGACTTTGCAACAGCTAATGTTACCAGCATTATTAAAACGCCCAGTGTGAATGGAGCCTAGGAGTGACACTACCAAAAAAAAACGGAAGACTCATGGAGTGAGGTAGAGTTATAGTTGAGGCACCCAGGGAGTATGTCCTCAAAAAGCTTTGCCAGTGTCATATCAGCTGAAGGTACCAGCCTACAACTCAGGGTCTATGAATACTCAGCTTGCATCCTATACTGTAAGATTAGGATACTGAGGCATGCTTTGATATACTATGCTGTCCTTACAAATTGTTTGCCAATGTCTGCTCTCCTGAATGCAACCACATAACCCAATGTTTCTGAATACTTTCCCTGAGTCCCTTAATGAAAGATTAAGAGAATAAAGTGACTTGGTATTTCAGACATGTACCCTACAGATTCCTTTGCAGTGTAAATTTTAACAAACAGTCCACTGTAAGCAGTAAGAAAAACCTTACCTTGTAGAAATATCGAAGAAGGTGTACACTCTCTTCCCTCGCTCCCTTTAAGTAAAAAGACAAACGTATATTTATAGTATTAGGAAAGTACTGTAGTATCAAATTGAATATATGCAAAGCAATATACAAGAAAACAAAAGCAAATAATTTTAGCACTGCCACAAGTTGGCTATCAACAGTATGCTTCTGTGGGTTCTAACATTCATCATGGCAGATAAATCTGAACATCAAAATCAACATGTCACTGTGTGAATATGTGCTCAACTAGATTAACTCTAGTAGCAGTACAGAATAAAATATCTATGGGTAGCCATTGTCAGGATCCAGGTGTTCTGCGGCATCGCATCGGGCGGCGCATGCGCAGAACACCAACTCTCTCTACCCGGCGGGCGGTAGGACCTGGCCGCGCGTGGCAGCGGCAGGGTTCGCGCACGCGCACTCGGGATCACAGACGCGCGCCTGGCACCAATGACAGCGGGAGGCGGGCTATTTAAACGTAGCCACTCGGGGGTTGCGACCTGGTTTCAGTCTGCACCAAGTCCATCCCAACCATCAAGGGCCCTGGGTGAACAGCAGGCTGGGACTTAGACCCCGCGCCCTGAGAGCGTTCGTGCGGTGGGCTGCTAGAGACTCTGCCAGGCGGCTTAACAGCCATAAACAATGCACATCCGAATACGCAAAGGGATTTTGCATTTTGAGAGACCCTAAA
>CATNWA010006925.1:0-10336 GCA_951230385.1 Staurois parvus
ACAATGGGGCACTATTCCTCCCACTGATACCAATGAGGGGGCATTTTTTTCCTTCCCATTTAATCCCATAAAGGTGCACAAATTCCCTTTCCCACTGTTTAACCAAGAGGGGGCACTTTTTCCTTTCCCACTAAACCCCCAATGAGGGGACACTATTCCTCCCACTGCCCAACCAATAAATGGAGCACTTTCCTCCCACTATCCCAATGAGGGGTGCACAAATTCCTCCCACTGATACCAATGTTTAGCCCTTTTTCGCCCCACTGATCCCAAAAGGATGGGGCACTATTCCCCCCCACTGATACCATATGGGGCCCTATTCCTCCCACTGACACCCCCCCAATGGGCACAAATTCCTCCCACTGCCCACCAATAAATGGGGCCCCTATTCCCCCCACTGATACCAATGATGGGGATACCTACCTCCAACTGACACCAACAAGGGGCCATATTCCTCCCACTGATACCAAAAAAGGGGAAACTATTCCCCCCCAACTGACCCCAAATGAGGGGGCCCAACTTTTCCCCCTCCCACTGAAAAAAAGTTTGGGGCCACTATTCCTCCCACTGACACCAAAAATGGGGCACTTTTCCCCTCCCAAAAGACACTAATGATGGGGCACAAACCCCTCCCCTACCCCCAAACGTGGGGCACAATTCCTCCCACTGACGGACCCAACTTTGGGGGGCACTATTCCTCCCACTGAAAACCAACAATGGGCACTTTTCCCTCCCATTTGACACCAACAAGGGGGGCACAATTCCCCCCAAATTTGACACTAATAGGGGGCCCACAATTCCTCCCACTGACCCCAAACGATGGGGCACTATTCCTCCCACTGACACTAATGAAGGGCACAATTCCCCCCCACTGATACCAATGAGGGGCCCCAAATTCCCCCCACCTGACACCAATGATGGGCCCCTATTCCTCCCACTAAACACCAAAAATTGGGGCACTTTTCCCTCCCATTTGACCCCAAAACAAGGGGGAAACTATAATTGTATTGGTATTGTTTCTGTCCCCCTTTGTAATTGTACAGCGCTGAGGCGAACTATTGGCGCTTTATAAATTACTGTTAATAATATAATAACTGACACCAATCATGGGTCACTATTCCTCCCACTGATACAATGATGGGGCACATATTCCTCCCACTGACATACCAATGATGGGCCACTATTCCTCCCACTGACACCAATGACTGGGGCACTATTCCTCCCACTGATTCAACCAATGATGGGGCACTATTCCTCCCACTGACCACCAACAAAGGTGCACTATTCCTCCCCACTGACAACAATGATGGGGCACTATTCCTCCCACTGACACCAACAAAGGTGCACTAATCCTCCCTACTGACACCAACAATGGGGCACTATTCTTCCCACTGATACCAATGATGGGGGCACTATTCCTCCCACTGGACACCAATGATGGGGCACTATTCCTACCCACTGACACCAACATTGGAGCACTATTCCTCCCACTGACACCAACAATGGGCACTATTCCTCCCACTGACACCAATGATGGGGCACTATTCCTCCCACTGACACCAATGACTTGGGGCACTATTTCTCCACTGACACCAATGATGGGGGCACTATTCCTCCCACTGACCACCAATGATGGAGCACTATTCCTCCCACAGATACCAATGATGGGGCACTATTCCTCCCACTGAAACCAATGATGGAGCACTATTCCTCCCACATGATACCAATGATGGGGCACTATTCCTCCCACTGATACCAATGATGGGGCACTATTCCTCCACTGACACCAATGATGGGGCACTATTCCTCCCACTGACACCAATGATGGGGCACTATTCCTCCCACTGACACCAACAATGGGGCACTATTTCTTCCACTGATACCAATGATGAGGGGGCACTATTCCTCCCACTGACACCAACAAATGGGGCACTGTTCCTCCCACTGACACAACAACGGGGCACTATTCCTCCCACTGAAACCAATGATGGGGCACTATTCTTCCCACTGACACCAACAATGGGGCACTGTTCCTCCCCACTGACACCAAACAATGGGGCACTGTTCCTCCACACTGACACCAATGATGGGGCACTATTCCTCCCACTGACACCAACAATGGGGAGGGGGGGCACTATTCCTCCCACTGACACCAACAAAGGTGCACTATTCCTCCCACTGACACCAATGATGGGGCACTATTCCTCCCACTGACACCAACAATGGGGCACTGTTCCCTCCCACTGACACCAACAATGGGGCACTATTCCTCCCACTGAAACCAATGATGGGGCACTATTCTTCCACTGACACCAACAATGGGGCAACTGTTCCTCCCACTGACACCAACAATGGGGCACTGTTCCTCCCACTGACACCAATGATGGGGCACTATTCCTCCCACTGACACCAACAATGGGGCACTATTCCTCCACTGACCACCAACAAAAGGTGCACTATTCCTCCCACTGACACCAAGGATGGGACACTATTCTCTCCCACTGACACGAACAATGGGGCACTATTCCTCCACTGATACCATGAAATGATGGGGTACTATTTCTCCCATGGACACCAATGATGGGGCACTATTCCTCCCACTGATACCAATGATGGGGCACTATTCCTCCCACTGACACCAATGATGGGGCACTATTCCTCCCACTGACACCAATGATGGGTCACTATTCCTTCCACTGTCACCAATGATGGGGCACTATTCCTCCCACTGATACCAATGGATGGGGCACTATTTCTCCCACTGACACCAATGATGGGCACTATTCCTCCCACTGATTTACCAATGATGGGGCACTATTCCTCCCTGACACCAATGATGGGGCACTATTCCTCCACTGACACCCAATGATGGGGCACTGTTCTCCCACTGACGCCAACAATGGGGCACTATTCTTCCCACTGATACCAATTGATGGGGCACTATTCTTCCCACTGACAACAATGATGGGGCACTATTCCTCCCACTGACACCAACAATGGGGCACTGTTCCTCCCACTGACGCCAACAATGGGGCAACTATTCCTCCCACTGAAACCAATGATGGGGCACTATTCTTCCCACTGACACCAACAATGGGGGGCACTATTCCTCCCACTGACACCAACAATGGTGCATTATTCCTCCCACTGACCCCAACAATGGGGTAGTATTCCTCCCAGTGACACCAACAATGGGGGGCGCTATGAATGTGGGGTCCGAGGAGAGTGGATATAGTGAATGCGGGGTCCCCCCCGGGGAGAGCGGATATAGTGAATGCAGGGTCCGGGGAGAGCGAGGGATATAGTGAATGCAGGGTCCGGGGAGAGTGGATATAGTGAATGCAGGGTCCGGGGAGAGCGGATATAGTGAATGCGGGGTCCAGGGAGAGCGGATATAGTGAATGCGGGGTCCGGGGAGACCAGATATAGTGAATGCAGGGTCCAGGGAGAGCGGATATAGTGAATGCAGGGTCCGGGGAGAGCGGATATAGTGAATGCAGGGTCCGGGGAGAGGCGGATATAGTGAATGCGGGGTCCGGGAGAGAGTGGATATAGTGAATGCGGGGTCCGGGGAGAGGGATATAGTGAATGCGGGGTCCGGGGAGAGCGGATATAGTGAATGCAGGGTCCGGGGAGAGTGGATATAGTGAATGCGGGGTCCGGGGAGAGCGGATATAGTGAATGCGGGGTCCGGGGAGAGCGGATATAGTGAATGCGGGGTCCGGACGGGGGAGAACTGGAAGGACCTTTGTCTTTTTTTAACGGACTAACTATGTAACTATGACCTGTAAATTATTTCATGGGTTCCTCCATGATAAAGTGCTGAGAGAAGCTGCTTTACACTAGATTGTAAGCTCCCAGGATCAGGCCCTCCTTTCCCTCTTGTATTGAACTGTATGGTTGCTGTATTGTCTCCGTTATATTGTAAAGCGCTGAGCAAACTGTTGGCGCCATAAATCCTGTATAATAATAATATATAAATCCTGTATAATAATAATATATAAATCCTGTATAATAATAATAATAATATTTAAATCCTGTATAATAATAATAATATATAAATCCTGTATAATAATAATAATATATAAAATCCTGTATATTAATAATAATAATTTACACTGACATTCTCATAAGTCTTTTTGCAGTTGATCTCCATCTTATAAACGCACTTTTGAATTTGTTTCTTTGTTTCCTCTTGTGACTTTTACCTAATGTTCTCCGTTCAGCCCGCTCCCACTCGCCCGGCTGCCGATCCGTCTGCATTAGCTTGCTGCCGGTGTAAAGCTCGGTGGATGTCTCGGCGTTCTGCCCTGCGCCTCAGCCTGCAGTGTAGATCTTACAAGACAAAGTGCCTGGTACAGGGCAGATAGATGGAGGGCCGGCCCGAGGAAGGCGTCTTGATGAAATGGTTCAATTAAAAGCACAAGCATTTACATGGTGTAATTTCCCTAAATTGCCAGCCAGTCCCTGCAGACGGGAGTGTTGGGGGAGGGATTGATCAGCACATTGATTTTGGCTGAAGATGATAAATTTCTGCTGGTTAGTTAAAGTCGTTGTGCGCCGGGTCCTGGGCTGCCGCGCTGAACGGCTTCTTTATCGGATGCTTAAAACAGGACTTATTTTCCGAGGCCGCTGGGTCTGATCTCAGCTCAAGCTATTCCCAAACCATCTCTTACTCAGATGATTTTTGCTTAGCTTCTGTATGCAGATCAATAGGTGATTGAAACTGATTAAAACTTAGGCAACCAGTTACCGGCACCAGTTTAATTAGAAACAGGCTGATTCTTAAATGAAAGGGCTTTGTGAGTTGTTTTTTTTTTTTTTTCTTGCATACTTAAACGTCACGCAAAATAAAAAGGCCCATTTAAAATGTTTGTGCAACGAAAATCCCAGGGGCGATGCAAGCACATCTGACACTGGAAAGCTCTGCTGAGATACTTTTTTTTTTTTTTTGTTCTCCACAAATTCCATTAGGCTAGGTTCACATATGTGAAAATCCGTGCAGCCGCACAGAGAAATGCAGACCCGCGGGTGGGTGCCGATAGTTCTAATGGCACGCCGTCCGCACTGGAAAACGCAACTGTACTGGGAACCGATAAAATAAGGCAGGGTCCAGTGGGGGAGCGGATATAGTGAATGCGGGGTCCTGGGAGAGCGGATATAGTGAATGCGGGGTGCAGAGAGAGCGGATGTAGTGAATGCGGGGTCCTGGGAGAGCGGATATAGTGAATGCGGGGTCCGGGGGAGAGCGGATATAGTGAATGCGGGGTCCGGGAGAGCGGATGTAGTGAATGCAGGGTCCTGGGAGAGCGGATATAGTGAATGCGGGGTCCGGGGAGAGCGGATATAGTGAATGCGGGGTCCGGGGAGAGCGGATATAGTGAATGCGGGGTCCGGGGAGAGCGGATGTAGTGAATGCGGGGTCCTGGGAGAGCGGATATAGTGAATGCGGGGTCCTGGGAGAGCAGATATAGTGAATGCGGGGTCCGGGGAGAGCGGATATAGTGAATGCAGGGTCCTGGGAGAGCGGATATAGTGAATGCGGGGTCCTGGGAGAGCGGATGTAGTGAATGCGGGGTCCGGGGAGAGCGGATGTAGTGAATGCGGGGTCCGGGGAGAGCGGATATAGTGAATGCGGGGTCCTGGGAGAGCGGATATAGTGAATGCGGGGTCCGGGGAGAGCGGATATAGTGAATGCGGGGTCCGGGGAGAGCGGATATAGTGAATGCAGGGTCCGGGGAGAGCGGATGTAGTGAATGCGGGGTCTGGGGAGAGCGGATATAGTGAATGCGGGGTCCGGGGAGAGCGGATATATAGTGAATGCGGGGCCCGGGGAGAGCGGATATAGTGAATGCGGGGTCCGGGGAGAGCGGATGTAGTGAATGCGGGGTCCGGGGAGAGCGGATGTATTGAATGCGGGGTCCGGGGAGAGCGGATATAGTGAATGCGGGGTCCGGGGAGAGCGGATATAGTGAATGCGGGGTCCGGGGGGAGCGGATATAGTGAATGCGGGGTCCGTGGAGAGCGGATATAGTGAATGCGGGGTCCGGGGAGAGCGGATATAGTGAATGCAGGGTCTGGGGAGAGCGATATAGTGAATGCAGGGTGCAGGAAGACTGGATATAGTGAATGCGGGGTCCGGGGAGAGCGGATATAGTGAATGCGGGGTCCTGGGAGAGCGGATATAGTGAATGCGGGGTCCGGGGAGAGCGGATATAGTGAATGCGGGGTCCGGGGAGAGCGGATATAGTGAATGCGGGGTCCAGAAGAGAGCGAATATAGTGAATGCGGGGTCGGGGAGAGCGGATACAGTGAATGCGAGGGTCGGGGAGAGCGGATATAGTGAATGCGGGGTCCGGCGAGAGCGGATATAGTGAATGCAGGGTCCTGGGAGAGCAGATATAGTGAATGCGGGGTCCGGCGAGAGCGGATATAGTGAATGCGGGGTCCGAGGAGAGTGGATATAGTGAATGCAGGGTCCTGGGAGAGCAGATATAGTGAATGCCGGGTCCGGGGAGAGCGGATATAGTGAATGCAGGGTCTGGGGAGAGTGGATATAGTGAATATGGGGTCCAGGGAGAGCGGATATAGTGAATGCGGGGTCCGGGGAGAGCGGATATAGTGAATGCAGTTGCACCACCGGCACAGAGCAATGCGGACCCGCAGGTAGGTGCCGTTAGTTCTAATGGCACGCCGCTTGCACTGGAAACCGCAACCGTACTGGGAACCGAGGTTGCGTTTTAAGAAGAAATGCAGGGACTTCTTTCCTGCGTGTCACGGTGCACGGGAGTCCATTCAAATGAATGGGCTCTCGTGCCTGCACAAATCGTGTCCCTCGCATATATGTGAACCGGGGTTAATGTAGATAGGGTGTAGTTAGATTTGAATAATAAGCTCCAACCTTCAGCCCGGGTTCACACTGATGCTGTGCGGAATTCTCAGCGTTTTGTGTACAAATCCCGCACCGCATCAGAATCGCACCTTGTTCATGCATAGTTACATAGTTAGTCTGGCTGAAAAAAGACAAAAGTCCATCCAGTTCAACCATAGGAGGAAAAAAAAAAGTTATAATCCTAGAGGAAGCAGGCTTTAAAGAAAACGTTAAGTAAAAGTCAAAAAGAGGAAACAAAAAGAAAAAAAAAGAAAGTGTGTTTATAAGATGGAGATCAACTGCAAAAAGACTTATGAGGATGTCAGTGTAAAGCAGCTTCTCTCAGCACTTTTATCATGGAGGAATCCTTGAAATAATTTTCAGGTCATAGTTACATAGTAAGTCTGGCTGAAAAAAGACAAAAGTCCATCCAGTTCAACTGTAAAGAAGAAAAATAAAAGTTATAATCCTACACCCACAGTAGATCCAGAGGAAGGCAAAATAAACCCAGCAAAGCACGATCCAATTTGCTCCTGTAGGGGAAAAAATTCCTTCCTGATCCCCCGAGAGGCAATCGGATATTCCCTGGATCAACGTCACCTATAAATATGCAAACCGCTGTGGGTGTGTATGTTAAGTTAACAACACCCCGAAAGCGGTCCGCAAAACGCGGTGCGATGTGCAGAATCGGATCACATAGGTGTGAATACCCGTGCGATCCGATTCTAGTGCCGGCTCAAAAACGGTCCTGTACCTTTTTTGCTGCGGGTGCGGTGTGATTGGAGCCATACAAAATGTACGGCTCCGATCACACCGCACACTCCCTAATCATATCACGACTCGACTACTGCAACTCCCTCCTCACTGGCCTGCCTCGCCGCTGGCTATCCCCGCTTCAGTCCATCCTGAATACGGCTGCCAGACTCATTCACCTTCATTTTTTTTTTTATTTTGTCCAACCGCTCCGTCTCCGCCACCCCCCTCTGCCAATCCCCTCCACTGGCCTCCACTCAGTGTCCTCCACCCCTCTCTGCCAATCCCTCCACTGGCCTCCACTCAGTGTCCTCCACCCCTCTCTGCCAATCCCTCCACTGGCCTCCACTCAGTGTCCTCCACCCCTCTCTGCCAATCCCTCCACTGGCCTCCACTCAGTGTCCTCCACCCCCCTCTGCCAATCCCTCCACTGGCCTCCACTCAGTGTCCTCCACCCCTCTCTGCCAGTCCCTCCACTGGCCTCCACTCAGTGTCCTCCACCCCTCTCTGCCAATCCCTCCACTGACCTCCACTCAGTGTCCTCCACCGCTCTCTGCCAATCCCTCCACTAACCTCCACTCAGTGTCCTCCACCCCTCTCTGCCAATCCCTCCACTGGCCTCCACTCAGTGTCCTCCACCCCCCTCTGCCAATCCCTCCACTGGCTTCCGATTGCCCAACGGATCAAATTCAGAATCCTAACACTGACGTACAAAGCTGTCCACCATACTGCCCCAAATTACATCACCGACCTAATATCCAAGTACCACCCAAAACGCACACTCCGCTCCTCACAAGACCTCCTTCTCTCTAGTTCCCTGGTCTCCTCCTCCCATGCCCGCCTCCAGGACTTCTCCAGGGTGTCACCCATCCTCTGGAACTCCCTTCCCCAACCCATCAGACTATCACCTACTCTCCTCTCCTTTAGGCGCACCCTGAAAACCCATCTCTTCAGGGAAGCCTACCCCACCCCCTGCTAATTCCCGACCTTCTCCACTCTTCCTACCACTCCATCCCCCACAGCTATCTCCTCCTGTGCCACCATCCCCTCCCTCCTAGATTGTAAGCTCCAAGGAGCAGGGCCCTCGATCCCCTCATGTTTTGCATTGTATTGGTATTGTTCTGTCACATGTTCTGTCCCCCTTTGTAATGTACAGCGCTGAGCGAACTATTGGCGCTTTATAAATACTGTATAATAATAATATGTGATTGGCAGAGGAATGCGGTGCGGTTCCGGTACGAATCACGTGATATACCGCACCGAATGAACCTATCCTCGATCTACTATGAATTCTATGAATACTACAAATTTTTACAGCTGAACTCCAGGCTGATATAAACCGGCACACATACATGCCGTTAGGTGTACGTTGTACTCAAAAGTTTGCCTCCTCCTGGCAGAAATGGTGAAATTTTGCCATTGATATTGAAAATAGGACTGATCATGCCAAAAACATTTTTTTTTTTTTTTTAACAATGGATTTTTTTATATAGACCATACACATCAAAGAAACAGTCAAAGACAAGATCACTGACACAAAAGAACAAGATATACAGTTCTTCTGATGAAGGACATAAATGCACTGAGGTATTGACAGAGGAATAAACTGAGTACATAATCACAATACATAAAGAGATGAAATTAAACCTTATAATTTGCCTTAACCCCCCTGGCGGTATTCCCGAGTGTAGCTCGGGGTAAAGTTTCAGCACCACAAGCGGTGACCCCCCCGAGCTACACTCGGGAATACTCTGCAGCGTTGCTCCGGGATCTCTTCTGCACTTACCTTGTCCTGCGCTCCCGCGATGTCCCCCCTGCAGTGTCCCCGGCAATGTCCTCCAGCCGATGCCGGCATCTGTCTTCCGGGTTCCGTCTCCTGCGACGTCGGGACGTACGAGGGACAGAACTGGCGGGAAGTTTGAAAATTGTAAAACTGACAGTCACAAAATCCACTAAAATCACATAGTATAACATTCCTGTATCAAACCATTTCACATACATTTTGTCCCGAGTGCTTTGTCCGGCGCCCTGCCTGCATTTTTACTGTTCTTTCTGCCTGGAAACTGAGAAACGTCCATGGCGTCCAAAAAGCGTCCCTTTAGGTCAGACGCGGTTTTAGACCGGCTAGAGAACAGCGATAGTAAATCAGAACCACTTGCAGAATTGATTGATAATGATTCGTGGGGGAAATTCCTCATCAGACACTGAAAACGATTCTGCGACTGAGCTCAGCGATGTGCAAACTTGGCGCTATATTTCACATTTCAGTGTTTTTGGTTTGAATATATTATTGAATTAAATTTATTTTTATTATATTATTATTTTTATGATTATTTATTTTATTATAATTTATGATTTCGTGTTTCAAGTTTTATCATCCCCGGGATGTTTACTAGACTCTTGTTTGGACAGATTTCAGTGAGTTATTCCTAAGGATTACAGGCCTACAATAAAAAAACAACATATTTCCATGCAAAAAAATGTACCGCTTTGAGCACAGAAATATGGACATAATCAGACCGTTAGGGAGGTTAATGGCAAACAGAGACCAATGAGCTAGTAGGCGAAGGCCAAAGATTATCACTAGAACCGCATACAAAGGGTAGGGAAAGCTGAACACGGAGCCTCATTGAATGCATATCGGTATTCTACACCTAGGACTCTCAAGAAATTCCAACCGGTATATAAAATATTGCCAGTACGATTCTCTAG
>CATNWA010006926.1:0-10191 GCA_951230385.1 Staurois parvus
CTCAACACATATGTATTTTCTAATGGAACGCAAATATGCGGCTGCTCAGCATCAAGGCCCAGACGCTGAGAGGCCGCATATTTACCGTGCACTCGGCATCTAGAGTTAATATAGGGTGCTCATTGTGCTGTGGGCGCACGCCTCAAACACATATGTATTTTTCTAATGGAATGCAAATGTGCGGCTGCTCAGCATCAAGGCCCAGACGCCGAGGGACCGCATATTTGCGTGCACTCAGCGTTCTAGGGCAGTGATGGCGAACCTATGGCACGCGTGCCAGAGCTGGCACGCAGAGCCATCTCAGTGGGCACGCCAGGAAGAAGAGCATGATGAGCGCGCATGGACCGGCCATCCAGATCTCGTCCACACTGGACCCCCATCAAACTACATTTCCCACATGTCTCTGGGGCCAGGGTGGGCGTGGACAAGAGGAAACGGCTCCAATGCGGCTCTGGCACCAGGGGTGATGTACCCGGGGATTGGGCGCGGAGAAGAGATTCGCGAAGAGAGGAAGAGGCTCCCCCACACTGCTCCGGGCCAGGGGGCAACGTGTTTCAGAGTGGATGGGAATGAGCTGCTGGGTTGGAAGCCACACCGACGCTGCCAGAGGTGAGATTAACTGCTTGCAGTGTCGCCTGTCAGTGCCCAGCAGTGTCGCCTGTCAGTGCTGCCCAGCTGTGCCACCTGTCAGTGCTGGCCAGCAGTGCCACATGTCAGTGCCCAGCAGTATCGCCCATCAGTGCTGCCCATCAGTGCAACCCATCAATGATGCCCAGCAGTGCCACCCATCAGTGCCCAGCAGTGCCGCCTGTCAGTGCTGCCCAGCAGTGCCACCTGTCAGTGCTGCCCAGCAGTAGCCACCTGTCAGTGCCCAGCAGTGTCGCCCATCAGTGCTGCCCATCAGTGCGACCCATCAATGATGCCCAGCAGTGCCACCGATCAGAGTGCCGTCTGTCAGTGCGTCCAGGTAGGCAAGTGGTTAATTGCAGTGTTGGCACTTTGAAATAAAAAAGTTGGTTTGTGTTGCAGTTTTGGGCACTCGGGCTCAAAAAGGTTCGCCATCACTGGTCTAGGGGTTAATATAGGGTGCTCATTGAATGACTTGAATATTGGATTATATATCGTGTTGGGGTATTGATAACTGTTTTATTATTTATTTCACATACTTCTATAGTGCTGTCAATGTTATGCAGAGCTTTACATATATATATATAGTGCATTCACATCAGTCCTTAACCCTCAAGGGGTGTACAGTCTAAGCTCCCTAACTCACATTCATACATACACATACTAGGTCCAATTTAGACAGGAGCCAATTAACCTAGGAGCATTTCTTTGGAGTGTGGGAGGAAACCGAAGTACTCGGAGGAAACCCGCACTGGAAAACATGCAAACTCCAGGCAGGTGGTGCCGTGGTTGGGATTCGAGCCAATGACTCTAGTCTGCCAGGCGGAAGTGCTAACCGTTTTTAGCCACTGTGCTGTTTTAAGTGCTACCTTGGAATCCATTGGCTTCCCATAATGTAAACCATAACAAAGTACACTTTTTCAGGGTTCAAGCAATGTCTTGAGGGATATGTATGCAAATATGTTTTTTGAAAAGCTGAAAATGTTACTAAACCTACAACAGTAATGCAGTAATGCATGCTTGTTCTACTCATTGTGGAACCTAAGGGGTTTATCCTCTGCATGGTGTAAAAAGGCTGTTTGATCCTGTCTTCTCTGATCCTCCCCTTCTTCCACAGTCCCCAATCCATCTGCTGATAGAACAGAGCCTTGGGGGCAAGCTGCACATGCTCAGTTTGCTGTGTATTGCTAGAGAGTTTTTTTTTGTTGTTTTTTTTTTCTTGGGAGAGTACATGTGATCAGCACAGGCCAATCAGCGCTGTCCAGACAGAGGGTTATGCAGCCTCATAGGACAATCAGAAGAGAATGAAAACTCCTTTTACTAAAGTAATTGTATTTCCATGTTCTGTGTACTGTGTGAGACCAGATATAGTGAATGGCATGGTCCTGGGTTTAGTGACACTTGAAGATCAGTCAAATAATTAAATACACAGTTGAAATACATATATGGGATCTGTTTTAATGGTCAAGGATTTGTATTTCTGTTTATCCATTCCTGAAATTTACACAGCCCTACCATACTGCAGTGCCCTGTCTGGAAGGGGATACAGCCTGATTGTTTTCTGATTAAGTTTTACTGTTCCCTTCTTTACCCCACCTTGTGACTGGTGGTGCACACACTGAGGAGTTGATCTTTCTGCCACTATCAGTCCACCTATCAGGCATGCTCCTTGCTCTGAAGCACATGGGATCCTTATGCTGTGCTTCCCTCCCTTTGTGTAAGCTCTGCTGTACAGTGGTTTTGCAAGAGGCTAGTGCCAAGTCAAATTCAGGTACTGCCACTGCTTGCATTTAAAAATATACGTTTCATATTACCTTGTCTTTCAAATCTGCCCTGTGTTCACCTTCTCATGCAGGCCATAGACAGGTCGGACAACATCGGCCCGATTTTTTTTGAACGATAAATGAAAATCGTCGTTTGTTAAGCCGACGTTACCACCAACGATTAAAACAAATCATAAAGTTTCAACCATATAACAGCCAAACTTCTGTCCCTTTGCAGGTCACAGCTCATGCGCAGGTCTATGGCTGGCAAAAGTGTATAACTACTGTTCACTGACTGAGGAGTCACAATGAGTATAAGGCTGACCCATAGTTTGTCATTTTCTTTCCTTTCACCATGGGTTGAAGGACAGAAAATTGCAGGATTTCCTCCTGCTGTGCTAATGTATTCTGTTACCAAGGAGTTGTTCCCACTTTCAGAATACAGTGATCACTGGCAGCAGTAATCATACAAAAGAACCCTGATAGGCTGGTTGTAATGAAGTTGACCATCAGATTAACTTCAGCAGGACCAGCCAGTCCTTGGATGGATTGAAATTTGGCTGGTTCTTGCTTTACCAGCCAAATTTAGTTGCCGCTATGGCCCAGCTTAAGCCTGCATTTGCACTATTGTATTGCATGAATATGAGCAAAAAAATGGTGCGTTTTTTGCAGTCATTTATGTAATGCACAGAAAAGTGTGTAGTGATTGTGGTGCCAAGCAGGAAGCACGTTTTTGTGCATGCCAGATTGCAACAAAAGTATCGTTTAAAAATGCTCCAAATGCTACTTTGCAATGGTTTATTTTTCGCTTGTTGGCCAACCCATTGAAATTAATGATCCCGGATGTCCTGCTTCAGTTGGGTGAATGGGCACAGTGGCTGGCTACACACTAGTAGATTTCATGTGAAAAATTCCTATGAAAGTTCTCATATAGTACCTATGAGAGATTAAAAATGGCATTCAAAAGTATTTCAAAATACAATTGCTTTGAAAAAACGAATTTGGAAAGCCAATGGGATTTTCCAAATGAAAACCACATACCCAAATGTTCTTATAATGAAAAATTCTAATACAGTTCTACTAGAGTATGGCCAGCTTAAGACTTGCAGGAGAGAAGGTGGCCAAAAGAAACCAGATAGGCTTAAAGACATCCATACATGAATTGAAATTCCACAGGTTTAGCAGGGACTGGACGAATTTCAATCCATGTATGGGCTAGTCAGGGGGTGGGCAAACTTTTGACTTGAGGGCCGCAATGGGTTCATATATTGGACCCGGGGGCCGGACCAAGAGTAGATGAATGATGTGTATATGTCATCCATAGTAAGTATAGTAATATTCCCCCATAGTAAGCATAGTAATTCATCCCCCATATAGTAATTCATCCCCCATATAGTGTAATTATTCATCCCCCATATAGTAATTCATCCCCCATAGTAATTCATCCCCCATATTATTTCATCCCCCATATTATTTCATCCCCCATAGTACTATTCCCCCCCAAGTAGTAAGCCAAGTCCCACCTGTGTCAATTCACTTACCTTTGCTCCACGCATTCCTCTCGCCGTGTTCCCGTGCCGTTTCGGTCTTCAGGGCGGACTGTGAGAGGAGCCTAGCTCCCCTCACGTTCGTCACGCTGCCCCGCCTACACACATCCTGACAGCCAATTGTATCACGCTCTGCGGGCCGGATTAAAAGGTCCGCCGGGCCATATACGGCATGCGGGCTGTAGTTTGCCCATTGCTGGGCTAGCTGGTTGTACACAAGTCGATCTATCAAATGACTTATGTACAGCCAATCTAGCGGGTGGCTCCTGAATGATCAGTGCTTTCAGCTATAGAAAGCAAATTGATCATTGTATTCTGCTGGAGGCGAAGTCTCCCTGCCACCAGTAAACACAATAGCTCATCAGGAGCAATTCCCTCTTCCACATGGAATGTGTAGATGGGGAAATTGGTTAAATTTTAGTCATTCAATGAATAATGTATGGCCAGCCTAGGGGCTCGTTCACACTTGACTGTTTTACCCATGCTTGCCAAACGCTCCTATAGCGTTTGGGCAAGCGTTGGTCCAGCGTTTGCGGAGCGTTTTTTTAACACTCCGCAAACGCCGCATGCGCGGTTTAGCGGCGGTTGCTAGGCATTTGCCAAGCGTTAAAAAACACCCCCACAAACGCCTATAATGAAGTTTTAATGGTGTTACCGCTCCGCAGACGCTCCTCAACCACGTCGCAACCACGCCCACAAACGCTGGCTGGGCATTTGCGGAGCGGCACCATAGGCTAGAATAGGAGGCTTCAACGCCTCCTGACTCGACCAGAGGCTTCCGTTTTGCCGCGATGCTAACGCTCCCATTAGAACAGCACCATGTGCTGCAATGTGCAGAATTGTCCGAGGCATTTGGGAAGCGGTAATTAAAAACGCTTCTCAAACGCCTCTCTGCCACCTGCACACAACGCTAGTGTGAACGTAGCCTAACTGTATTGCATTTAAGGGCTAGTGTGTGCCACTGTTTGGAGTCAATCTGCGTGCATTTTTCCAAAGATTAATTTAAAATACATATACTCCATGTGCCAGAAATGCACCTAGGCCACCTATTCCAACTCCTGGTTTATATTATCAGAACTGAGTTCTCTAATTTTTTTATTTAATTATTTAATTTAAGACCAGTGGTTCTTAACCTGGGTTCGATCGAACCCCAGGGGTTCGGTGAGTCAGTCTCGCGGGTTTGGCGGAGGTGAAGACCCACACCCGACTTATATGATTCGTGATGACATGCCCCGCTTGTCCATCATTGGCTGCAGGTGGTCACGCAACATCGCTTAGCCCAGTGGTCGGCAAGCCGCGGCTCGCGAGCCACATGCGGCTCTTTACACGCTTCAATGCGGCTCTTGTGTGCCGGGCGCCCGCTCCCCTCCCTCCTCTCGGACGGCAGGGACTCTGCAGCATGATCCAAAAAAAAAAACAGCCAGGGCAGCGCGCTCAAATGCAATGATTGGCCAGTCTCGCTGACACTCACATCCTGATAGCCAGTGATTGGCTGTCAGGATGTGTGTAGGCAGGGCAGCGTGACGAACGTGAGAGGAGCTAGGCTCCTCTCACAGTCCGCCCTGAAGACCGGAACGGCGCGGGGAACACGGCGAGAGGAACGCACGGAGCAAAGGTAAGTGAATTGACACAGGGGGGACTTGGCTTACTACTTGCTACTTACTTACTACTACTATATAAGGGATGAATTATTATGGGGGGATGATTAACTATAGGGGGGATGAATTACTATATGGGGGATGAATTACTATATTATGGGGGGGATGAATTTACTAATGGGGGATGAATTACTCTATGGGGGATGAATTGAATTACTATATGGGGGATGAATTACTATGGGGGATGAATTACTATGGGGGATGAATTACTATATGGGGGATGAATTACTATATGGGGGAAAAATTGAATTACTATATTGGGGGATGTATTTACTATGGGGATGAATTACTATATGGGGGATGAATTACTATACGGGGGATGAATTACTATATGGGGGGATGAATTACTATATGGGGGATGAATTACTATATGGGGGATGAATTACTATGGGGGATAAAATTTCTATGGGGGATGAATTACTATATGGGGGATGAATTACTAATACGGGGGATGAATTACTATACGGGGGATGAATTACTATGGGGGATGAATTACTATATGGGGGATAAATTTCTATGGGGGATGAATTACTATATGGGGGATGAATTACTATGAGGGATGATTACTATATGGGGGATGAATTACTATATGGGGGATGAATTACTATATGGGGGATGAATTACTATTATGGGGGATGAATTACTATGGGGGATGAATTACTATATGGGGGATGATATTACTATGGGGGATGAATTTTCATACCGTTTGTTACAACATATCTTTGCGAGCAATCCTTTTCGAGGATGCATGGACATAAAGACGAAGAAAAGGAACAGAACTTTGTTGCGAAAAATGACATGAGAGTGGCACTTGCCAAGGTAATGCCGCGCATTTCTGAACTGGCCTCTGAAAGACAACAGCAGAAGTCACACTGATTTGCGGTAAATATTCATTATTTTGTTTTTGTGTGAAAATCATGTTTTAATGGTTTTGTTCTTTGTTCTTAATGGTTTTGTTCATTTTGTGCACCTATGTATAAATATATACCTATGTTTTGAATTTTAAAAATCATATTTTATTTTTCCAATTAGAAGGGTTCGGTGAATTGCGCATATGAAACTGGTGGGGTTCAGTCAGTACCCTTCCAAAAAAGGTTAAGAACCACTGCTGTAGACAGTTACAAACAATTACTAAATTGTAAATTCTGCCAGAATAAATAGCAGCTGCAAATTTTAGAATGTTATTGACATGTACATAATGTTTTGGGGATTAAAACCAATTGGCTGGTTCCTTCACAGGGCAGGGCAAACCTCAGGTGCCAGGTAGCCAGTGCGACTAAAAGTATTTTAGCTGTTCTGATTTCTGAGAGAGCACGTTTCTTGGCTCCTTAAAGTGTGCGCTGTTTACTAGATTTGATGATCCCATCTCTGAATGGTACAGGAATAACCGTTCAGAGCAGGTGTCGCTTCTCACTGTAAAATCTATTTCATTTTAGCTGTAGGTTTTATATGATGCTGCAAGGCCTGGTCTGCTTTCATCAACACAGCATTGTTCCAGCTTTTAAATAACCCTTTTTCTTGTTTTATCTTAACCGTATAATTAGAAGTAATTAAGCAAATTAAATGGGAGTTGACCATGACCAAGCAGTATTTACTTAAACTGTTCAATGAGGTGGTCAGAGTGTTTTATTAAAGATTTTGAACTGTGATTTGTACGTTCTGAGTTAGATTTTATCAATGGATTTCTGAAAATTTACAGTATAGAGAATAGGTTGAAATGTACTAGGGATAAAGAGTACAGGCAGGTGTTTTACTATAAGATTTAAGAGACTGCAGATGAAACAACACTGTTATACAAAAAATGGCTAGTATTGGAACAATTTTAAATCTAGACAGAGATTTTGAACTGTGATTTGTACATTCTGAGGTTAGATTTTATCAGTGGATTTCAGAAAATGTTTTTTCCCTAGTACATTTCAACCTATTCTCTCTCTACTGTAAACATTTTCTGAAATCCATTGATAAAAATCTAACTCAGAACGTACAAATCACAGTTCAAAATCTTTGTCTATATTTTAAAATTGTCCCAGTACTAGCCAATCTTACAGTGTTGTTTCATCTGCAGTATCTTAAATTTTGTAGTAAAACACCTGCCTGTACTCTTTATCCCTAGTACATTTCAACCTATTCTCTCTCTACTGTAAAAGGTACAGGCAGGTGTTTTTTACTATAAGATTTAAGAGACTGCAGATGAAACACTGTAAAAATTGGCTAGTATTGGGACAATTTTAAATAGACACAAAGATTTTGAACTGAGGATTTTGTACGTTCTGAGGTTAGATTTTATCAATGGATTTCAAGAAAATGCTTACAGTAGAGAAAGAATAGGCTGAAATGTCTTAGGGAAAAAGAGTATAAGCAGGTGTTTTTACTACAAAGTTTAAAGACTGCAGATACAGTGATGTAAAATTGTCCAGCAGCAGTGGAAAAAAAATAATTGGCAAGGCTAGGCGCAAATGTACTAGGGACAAAGAGGCTGGGTAAAATTAGCTAGAAGCATGGCAGTTAAAATCAGGAATAAGAGGCCTAACTGGTTTATGCCCAACTCTTTTATATATGGGGGATGCGTGACGGCAATGATTTGTTAGGTGCCTTTTTTGTTTTTTGTGAGAACACAAAAACCGCTGCATAAACTGGGTCCAAAAATCTTAAAACCACAGGATTTGTCTTGCACTCATGGTAATGGTGAACTGAATCGCACCCCTACTCAGTTGAACAGTATTGCACAGTAGTGGCATCACAAAAATTTCAATCCAAATCTTAGGAGGCAAGAAGTTAGAGGCAGCCGCCCTACAGATAATTACACAGTGCAAATATTAGACCACAAAAAAGGTATACCTAGGCACAGTTCACAATGTCAGGAAGTGCACTGCTATTTTCAGGAGAAATTTAAAGCAAAAAGTTCATATTTATTTTTTTTGTCTACAACTTAGGCAAAATTAGACTTCTCTATACAGTTATTCCATGTATGTTTGCTTGAGAGTGAAATATCTAACACTGGTGGTGCAATGGCCTATTTTTACATATGAAATGAAAGAAGTTTCTGTCCTGTAGGAAAAGGTTTAATATGGTAGCAGGAGTAATCATCCTGAGCCCGCAGTGCAAATACCTTTTTTTTTTTTTCTTTTTTTTTTTTTTTTTTTTTTTTTTTTTTTTTTTTTTTTTTTTCTTTAATACCCAGAAGCTATATGGAGAGTGAGAAGGGAGCTAATGATTCTAACTACAAGCTGGAGGTTTCCCTGTTTTGGTTATCAGCAGTCATTTTAAAGAGAGTAGTCCTAGATTATGTGCTGAATCTCTTGAACTCCAAGTATGTACCATGTGAAGATTTCTGCCAGAGACCCAGTAAGGTAGGGGGGAAAAGAGAGTCTACGGTAAAGTGTGTGCAAATACAGATACTCTTGAGATAAAGCTACCATTGTGTAGTCAGGTGGCCTCTTTAGCCCACAAAAGTTTTGAATTGCAGATAGCAGAACTATATGTGGCACTCCAAGTGGAACTAAAAGCAAACATTTTTTTTTTTACAGTGGAAAAAGTAAGGGTGGGTTTATAACCCTCGTCAGGTTTTTTTTTTTTTTGCTATCTGATGTCCCATTGGGAGATTTCCCTTCACTTCCTGTCCCATAGCCAAAATAGGAAGTGGGCGGGAAGTCTTGGCAAAGTGAAGGAATCTCGGTGTGTCACCAGGGTCACCAGAACTGGTGTCCCCATTGGAAGATTTTTCCCCTCTATTAGTGCTTTGATATTAATCCAAACTATGGGATTTTCTTTTACTATCAATTTCGATGGCAAAGGTAAAACAGAACAAATAGAGAGGGAAAATCTCCCAAATGGGCGCACAGACAGCAATAAAACGCACAGGTGTTCTAAGTCCCCTCTCTTCTATCCATAACTAAAAAAAAGGTTTTGCCTTTAGCCACCAGAGACTGCTGTACCGTATAAAGGCCCAAACTCTTGCCTAACCCTTTCCTATTCTTTTCAACACTAGTGTAGCACAGGTCCTGCTGATTTGCCCCAGGTTCCCTTCCCATTTGGGTTCACAGGCATCCAGGCACACAACAAATGGACAACTTCACTTCCCAATAACTAGACAATGGATATATTTTTATGCTTAATTGCTGGTTGAACTTGGGATGCATGGAAGCTTTTGGGATACTGCAAAATTTAGTACACAAAGTAATTGGGGGATACGCTCTACTCTCATCAGAGCTAACCTCCCTCTTTGCAGAGAATAGAAACACAAGGATTTCTGGGAGTTTCTGGCTGGGCAAATCCGACTCTAGCAACACTGATGCAGTCACACAAAGGGTTAAACAAAGACAGTCACTAGGTTCCCACTTCCAGGCTTCTACTCACTGTGTCTCCAGATACTTGGATACCTCCTGTCTAATACTGGCTAGACACCTATATTGCAAAACTCCTTCCAGAGAAAAATAGCACTCTCCTCAGCTTCCACTAACTGGGACCTCATTGAACTCTCTGCAATAGAGCCCCAGGTTTCCACTGATCAGAGACCTCGGAGAATTATCTGCAAATAGCCCCCCCTCCCCAGCTCCAGCTCCCACTGAGCTGGGACCTCAGTGAACTCTCTGCAAC
>CATNWA010006927.1:0-10509 GCA_951230385.1 Staurois parvus
ATTGCAGGCTCTGCAAGTGATTGCAGAGTTTCCCTAAGTGGATCTGCAGAGCTCCGCTATAGAAATAGCGGAAGCTCCTGCAGATACCACTTTTTGCCCCCCCGGCCCCCCACCCTTTTTTTGGAATTTCTCCTTCCTTCTCATCCTTTCTTCTTTATCTCTTCTTCTTATCATCCTTCTCCTTCTTCTCAATCCTCTTCTTTCTCTTCTTCTTCTCATCCTTCTTCTTCTTCTCATCCTTCTCATTCGTCTTCATGCCTTCTTCTTCTTCTTCATCCTTTCTTCTTCTTCTCATCCTTCTTCCTTCTTCTCATCCTTCTCTATCTTCTTCTCACTCCTTCTTCTTCTTCTCATCCTTCCTTCTTCTTCCTATCTTATTCTTTTCTCATCCTTCGTCTTCATCTCATCCTTCTTCCTTTTTCCATACCTTTCATCCTTCTTCTCAGCCTTTCTTCTTCTTACTCATCCTTCTTCTTCTCATCCTTCTCCTTCTTCTCATCCTTCTTCTCATCCTTCTCCATCTCTCATCCTTCTTCTCATCACTTCTCCTTTTCTCCATCCTTCTACTTCCCTTCTTCCTCATCCCTTCTCCTTCTCCTTTTCTCATTCCTTCATCCTTCTCTTCTTCTATCCTTTCCTTCTCAGCCTGCTCCTACTCCTTCTTCTCATCCTTCTCCTTCTTCTCTTCCTTCTCCTTCTTCTCATCCTTCTTCTTCTCCTTTCTTCATCATCCTTCTCCTTTCGTCTCTATCCTTCTCCTTTCACCTTCTTCTCACCTTCTTCCTTCTCCTTTATTCTCATCCTTCTCCTTCTCCTTCCTCATGCTCCAAGGGCATTTAATTTAAATAAAGGTACAGTGTTTGCTGCACAAATTTAAAGGCTCCTCTGAAGCCTAGAAAGAGCCGTTTTATAAGTTGACATTAGTAGCCGAATAAATTTCGCATCGAATCGAATTTCTTTCTTCCCTCAAATTCGGCGATTCATCCGAAGATCGAATTTTTTGAATAATTGCTCATCTCTAATCACAATCATGGGAAAGACTGCTGGACCATGACAGTTGTGCTGAAATCTATCACTTGACACCCTCCATAAGGAGGGAAATCCTCAAAAGGTAATTGCAAAAGAAGTTGGAACTTTTTTTTTATTAAAGGTATCTTGCAACCAGCAACAAAAAAAAAACCACATTTTTTTTACAAAATAAATAGCAAAAAATTAGTATTATACAAAAAATAAAAAATACAAATACCATTATAACTGACGTTCCTAAACAAAGATGAACTAAATACAATGATAGTCAAAGGAAAAAAATTAAAAAGCATAATCAGAAAAATTTTTTACATAAACAGGATACACGCCTTTATAGCAGAAAAAGGGAAAACATAATGACTTATAAAGATCAAGGCCTTTATGGCCACTACCAGGGCAAATAATCAACAACATGACAATTTTAAAATGAGATGAAAAAACTAAATTTTTTTTTAAACCTCCTTACTAACCAGGTAAATAAGGCCTTTAACGGGCGCATCTGCCCCACAGCAAAGGCTTGGCCCAACTATGAGAGACAATTAATCGTGAGGATAAACAACCCAAGGCCCTTTCGGCCCTTCATACAGGACTAAAAAGGCTTTCTGGCTCGTATTTCTCTTTTCTCATCACGAGGCTTTTGGCCTGTGTGAGATCCAGAACTGCTCTCAAAGGCAAAGAGGCCCATTTGGCCTATCAGACAAGGAAAGGCCTTTTACAGCTCTTATCCCAACCACAGCTTTGGCCTGTATGAGAGAACTCCCGCCAGTGTGGACAAAATTTTAGGTGTACAAAAAGTACATCGCTCAGAGGCTCTTTCAGCCCCTTCGGCAAGAAAACGGCGCCATTGCGGCCCGTATGTCTCCATGACCGGCATTTAGCCTGTGTGAGGAACAGACTTAATCTGGGAAAGGGAAACCACAAATCAAAGGCCTATTCGGCCTAATCAAACTCAAAGGAGGGAATTTAACATAGGCCCTTTCGGCCTGCTGATAAGGAAGAGACCATTATAAGCCTAATTCCATATATACACATACTTATGCCTTTATGGCCATAACATAATCATTTCATAAAAACACTATGCTTACCCCCCCTTATCCCCCCAGCAAGTGCAGTGTCAGTAGGTCACTGTCACTTGATACATTGCACACAAAACAGCAGTGTTTGCAGAATCAGGCCTGAGTGCTCTGCTAGCACTTACCGAGTATATTTTGATGGACTCTCATATGAAGCAGAGTGCCAGTACTGGGCCCGCTCTAAATGAACCTTTTGGTGAATTGGTGAGCACCAGGCTACCTAGTACATCCTGGTCTTTTACAACAAACCAGCATTGCAGTATCAATGGTGGCGTGGCAAGTCCCATAACTGCAGTACAAACTGGTGCGGCTGGTGTTGGCGAAGCAAAAGTATTTTGTCCTGCAGCCACTACGAAACTCACACACAGGCCTGTAGAGTCCCTAGTATCCTTCTGAATGTGCTTGCAAATCCCTCAAATTGGCAGCCCACAAATTCTTGTAGCACCCGTACTTCTCCCCCATTCTCAGCCCAACTTGAAATCAGGGTAAAAACAGTAAATTTAAAACTACTCCCCTTGTTGTTTTGGAGCTGTTTTTCATGGAAGATCTGTATGCATTGAATTGGATCAAAGAAATTTATATGCACAACAATTTATCGCCGCCAACCCAAATTCAAAAAACCTTGCCAGACCATTCGCATGAAAACACATTACGGTTTTCTAAATTTAAATTTTTTTTGTGGGCCTAACCCTCAACATGGGTATTACTAAATAAAATTAATTGCAAATTGTATTGGTCCACAGACCCGATTCATCATATGCCGTGTTCTCTGCTGCCATGGCCAGGCATAGATATGAGAGTATAATGTGTTTTTATGCATTTCAACAACAACACACACTGTTTTGTGTTTTCTGGTAGAGATTCTTCTCTTTTTTTCATTCATCCACAGGCTGCATACAATAAAAAAAAACATAGCATATATAGTCAACAAGGACCACAGACGTATTAGTACATCACTGGACTTTGAATGGTTTATACCAGGTTGATGCCTACAGCTGCAGGCATAATCCTGATATTGTCTTTTCAGCCAGCTATCAGCTTTAATGTAAAAGCAATCCTAGTGTCTAATTAGCTACAGGATTGCTTTTACAAGCAAGTGGGAGATGATGTCCCCCTCACCCACTGCCTTCCACAGGTCTTTTTGGGCAGTCTCGTGCCATCGGGGAAACCTGAGAATGCAGCTGATGTTTCTGCCAGCTGACCATAGAGCTGATTGGAGACCAGAATGGTGACAATCATCTCTATAGCCTAAGAAATCAGAAGCTACGAGCATTTCATCACTTCAGTTTTGGGGGATATAAACAGCCCCATTTGTAAATTGGGAAAGCATCTGATTGCAACACCGATCTCGGTGAGATTAGATAATGTAAGGGCAGAGGAGATTTTCTAGAGTCTGATAGACCCAGATTTCTCAAAAAAGAATATATGACAATGCCCATTGAAGTTATAGGGGATATTTGAATTCCCTATGATAGCATTAAAAGTGATAAAAAAAAATGAAAGGGACAGTGTAAAAATAATAAAAAACTTAAAAAACTTTAAAAAAAAAAGCGCCCTCGCGAGCATTGACTCTGCCGGTATGTAAACAGTGGTTGCACCATGCATGTGAGGTATCGCCGTGAATCTCAGATCAAGGGCAGTAATTCTAGCACTAGACCTCCTCTGTAAATCTAAAATGGTAGCTTGTAAAGGCTTTTAAACCTTTGCCTATAGATATTAAAAAGGTATGCCGTTTGTCGCCATTACAACAGGGCATGCACAGTTTTAAAGCATGTCTCATGTTTGGTATCTATTTACATATCGACATACCATCATATTTTATATTCTACCAAATAATTGGCCAATATATTGTTTTTTCTGCATTAAAAGTATAAAAAAGTGTATTTATTAAAAAAATTTGCTTTTGAAAAAGTACTATGTGACATAAAAAAAAAATTGCAGCACCCACCATTTTATTCACTATTGTGCCTGCTTTAAAAAATATATAATGTTTGGGGGTTCAAAATAATTTCCTAGCAATAAATACTGAGTTTTTTTCATGTGAACAAAAAGTGTCAGAAAAGGCTTGGTCTTCAGGTGGTTAGAAGAGTGATTGAAGTGTGACATAAACTTCTAATGCTGGGCATAAAATGCCCCCACCTCCCAAAATGACCCTTTTTTTTGGAAAGTAGACACCTCAAACTATTTGCTGAGAGGCATGTTGAGTCAATAAAAGAATGTATTTTTTACCACAAGTTTTTGGTAAATGACATTTTTTTTTTTACCAAAATTGACACTGGGTATATGTGGGATTACTCCAAACATACATTCTGCTACTTCTCCCTAGTATGGGGGTACCACATGTGAGAGACATTTTAGCAGTCTAGCTAAGTACAGGACCCCAAAATCCAATAAGCACTTTCAGGCTTTTAAAGGACTTTATTTCCTCATTACACTTCCTGACTACCTATCACAGTTTTGGAGGCCCTGAAATGCCAGGATAGCATGAAATGCCAGGATAGCACCAAACCCCCCCCAAATGACCCCTTTTGGAAAGTAGACACCCCAAGGAATTTGATAAGAAGCTTGGTGAGTATTTTGAAGATCTTGTTTGTTGCCACAAGTTTTTGGAAAATGAAGAAAGAAAACAAAAACATATTTTTCTTTTCTTTTTTTATATTTCAAAACCTTGGGAGAAAAAATGAGATCTGCAAAATACTCACCATGCCTCTTTTTAAATTCCAATTTTCTCCATTTTCAAAGGTGATAGGCAATATATTATCAAACAAAAGGCATGTTGCGCTGGACACTGGAAAAGGGAAACATGTACAAATGCAAAACAAAATCAAAATTCTTTGGGGGGGGAAAAAGCTCTTTTATTAAGGCATAAAGTGAAAAATTACTTTAAATAACATGCTTGGGGGATGCTTTAAACCTTCCTTTAAAGCAGTGCACCTGCTTAAATGTACCAAAGCAAAAATGAAATTTAAAAACATGTTGCTGATAAATAACACCTTCTAACCAGTTGTATTCTGTTTAAAAAAAAAAAAAAAACATGTTTTCAAGGCTTATAGGCAAGGGATTATCAAATGAACTCTATGGAAAGCAGTGCACTGTTCTGGGGGACATATGCCAATGGTAAAAACATTCTAAAAAATACCAAATAAGCAGCTCTTTTAGCAAGTCTTAAATTGCAGCATTAAGAATAAAAATGTATTTAACTGCTTGCTGAACACATACTAGTATAGTGGCAAAGCGGCAGCTCTGTGTTTGATTGGTAGCTAGTACGTGATCCATGTGCTCGGGCCACGTACACCCACTGGCCTGGCTGTGCTGTGATTCAAGCCAACACAAGCCGATCAGTGGATCTCAGCCAATGATTAAACTCCGGGACCTGCTGATTCGCTCAGTCATTCAAATACAAAGCTTTGTTCGCTGATAGAGGATCTTTTTTACATTACATTACATTACATTGAGTTTATATAGCGCCAAAGGGTTTGCTCAGCGCTGTACAATAGAGGGGGGGGACAATACATGAAACATTACAGCAGCTACGAACAGCACACGAGGGGTAAGAGGGCCCTACTCTTTCGAGCTTACAATCTGGGAGGGAGGGGGTAGTGGTACAGGAGGAAGTGGCTGTGGGGGATGGAGTGGTAGGAGGAATGAAGGAGAGCAGCAGTTAGGTGAGGGTGGGGTAGGCTTCCCTGAAGAGGTGGGTTTTCAGGGAGCGCCTGAAGGTGAGGAGGGAAGGTGACAGTCTGATGGATTGGGGTAGTGAGTTCCAGAGGATGGGGGAGGACCTGGAGAAGTCTTGCAGACGTGCGTGTGAGGAGGAGACCAGGGAGCAAGATAGAAGGAGGTCCTGTGAAGAGCGAAGGGTACGGGTAGGGTGGTACTTGGGAATCAGGTCGGTGAGGTAGTTAGGGGCAGTGTTGTGAATGGCTTTGTAGGTCAGAGTGAGTAGTTTGAATTTGATGCGTTGGGCGATAGGGAGCCAGTGGAGGGAGAGGCAGAGGGGGGTGGCAGAGGTGGAGCGGCTGGTGAGGTGGATGAGTCTGGCAGCTGAGTTCAGGATGGTCTGAAGCGGGGAGAGTTTGCACTGGGGTAGGCCGGTGAGGAGGGAGTTGCAGTAGTCAAGGCGTGAGATAATCAGGGAGTGCACAAGTAGTTTAGCGGTGTCTGGGGTAAGGAAGGTGCGTATTTTGGCGATATTGCGGAGGTGGAGCCTGCATGTGTTTGTCAGTGATTTGACATGAGGTTGGAAGGAGAGGTTAGAGTCCAGAATGACCCCAAGGACTTTGGCTTGCGGGGCGGGATTGATGGTGGTGATGTTAGTAGTGATGGATAGGATGGGGGGGGGGGGGCGCGGGCAGGAGGGAAGACGAGAAGCTCGGTTTTGGAGAGGTTGAGTTTGAGGAAATGGAGCGACATCCAGTCAGAGATGTCGTTTAGGAGGTGAGTGATGCGGGCGGAGAAAGTGGAGGTGAGGTGAGGGGTGGAGAGGTAAATTTGAGTGTCATCAGCATAGAGATGGTAGTTGAAGCCGTGGGAGTGTATGAGTTTGCCAAGGGAGGAGGTGTAGATGGAGAAGAGAAGGGGTCCAAGGACAGAGCCCTGGGGGACCCCAACAGAGAGGGGGAGGGAAGGGGAGGTGGCACCATTGTAGGAAACGCTGAAGGAGCGTCGGGATAGGTAAGAGGAGAACCAGGAGAGAGCGGTGTCTCTGACGCCAAGGGAGAATAGTTTATTAAGGAGGAGGGGGTGGTCAACTGTGTCGAAGGCCGCGGAGAGGTCCAGGAGGAGGAGGACAGAGTAGTCGCCTTTGGCTTTGGCGGTAAGTAGGTCGTTGGTGATTTTGAGGAGGGCGGTTTCGGTGGAGTGTAGGGGACGGAAGCCGGACTGTAGTGGATCAAGGAGGTTGTTGTCAGTTAGGTGGGCGCTTAGGCGGTTGTAGACTAAGCGCTCCAGGAGTTTGGAAGTGAGTGGCAGCAGGGAGATGGGTCTGAGGTTGTTTGGGTCAGAGGGGTCCAGGGAGGGCTTTTTGAGTATGGGGGTGATGTGCGCATGCTTTAGGGGGGAGGGGAATACGCCGGTAGAGAGGGAGAGATTGAAGATGTGGGTGAGGGAGCAGATGAGGGAAGAGGGGGGTGACTGGAGGAGTCGAGAGGGGATAGGGTCTAGGGGGCAGGTAGTGAGGCGGGCTTCAGAGAAGACCCTGGTGACTTCCTCAGTGGTAGCGGGGCTGAAGGAGTGCAGAGCTGGTGGGGTTACGGTTAAGCGGGGTCTTGGGTGTGGAGGGGGGCAGTGCGGTTGCGAGGTCAGAGGAGGGAAGAGATGAGGGGGAGATAGGGGGGGGGGAAGGCTAGGTGGGGAGGTAGATTGCGAGTTGACTATGTCCTGACGGATAGCATCAATTTTATTGTGGAAATGAGTGGCAATCTCGTGGGCGGTGAGTGAGGTACTGAGTGGAGGAGGGGGGGGGGAGAGAGCAGGGAGTTGAAGGTGGAGAAGAGTCGGCGAGGGCAGGAGGAGAGGGGTGTTAATCAGGTTTACGAAGTAAGCCTGCTTGGCGGCGTGGAGGGAGGAGGTGTAAGTGAGGAAGGCAGATTTGTAGAGGGAGAATGAACGGGGGGACCTGGTTTTGCGCCATAGTCTCTCCAGCGCACGACTGCGACGTTTGAGGCATTTAGTGTGGTCGTTCTGCCATGGTTGGAGCGGTCTGGGTTTGATGTAGCGTGTGGTTAGGGGTGCCAGAGAGTCTAGGGTAGCTGATAGTGAGTCGTTGTACGTGTTAGTGGCTAGGTCAGGACAAGACAGTGGAAGGATTCTGTCGTGTAGGCGGTCGGCAGCTGAGTGGAGGGGGGCCGGGTTCAGGTTGCGAAGGTTGCGGCTGGTGATGGTTTGGCGCTCTGGGGGGGGGGGGGGGAGTTAGGGGAAGGGGAGATGGAGAACGTGAGGAGGTGGTGGTCGGAGAGAGGGAAGGGGGTGTTAGAGAACTGGTTGAGGGTACAGAGGTGGGAGAAGACGAGGTCCAGGGTGTTCCCAATGATGTGGGTGGAGGATTGAGTGTGCTGTGTGAGCGCGAAGGAGGAGGTTAGGTGGAGGAATTGGGAAGTAGCCGGGCTGTTGTCATTGATGGGGATATTGAAGTCCCCGAGGATGATGGTTGGTAGCTCAGAGGAGAGGAAGAAGGGAAGCCAGGCAGCGAAGTCATCCAGGAAGCGGGGTATGGATCCGGGAGGCCTGTAGATCACTGCGATCCTTAGGGGGGGGTGGGTGAAGAGCCGGATGCAGTGAGCCTCGAAGGAGGAGAAAGTTAGGGAGGGAGGATTAGGGAGGACCTGGAAGGTGCTCAGCGGTGATAGGAGCAGGCCGACCCCACCACCTTTGTGACCGCTCAGTCTTGGTGAATGGGACCAGACGAGACCTCCATAGGAGAGTGCCGCAGGGGAGGTGGAGTCAGTGGCCTGTACCCAGGTTTCGGTGATGGCTAGGAGGTTAAGGGAGCGGGAGATAAAGAGGTCATGGATGGCAGTAAGTTTGTTGCAGACCGAGCGGGCGTTCAGGAGTGCAACCGAGAGAGGGGGGATGGATGCGGGGAGAAGGGGCACAGATATGAGGTTGAGGGGGTTACGGCAGCTGGCGGGAGCAGGGGGATCTTGCTGTTTTATCCCCAGCTAAGCAGAAAAAAAAACAAGATCCTTAGTAAAGGAGCACATATCACACACATTACACCTAGTTAGGCACACATTTAACCCCTTGATTGCTCTAGATGTTAACCTCTACCTACCCAGTGCATTTAGTGCAGTGACAGGACATATTATTAGCATTGATCAGTGTGTCACTGGTGATGGCAGTGGCAGTTAGTCAGTTCCACTCAGTGGCAGTTAGGGTCCGATTGCCTTCTGCACTATTGCAGTTCCACTATAAGTCACTGATCACTTAGTAGTATACAAATAAATAAATAAAAATTCCAGCATATATCCCATAGTTTGTAGACGCTATAACTCTCACACAAACCAATCAATATATACTTAGTGGGATTTTATTTTTACCGAGGACATGTAGCAGAATGTATTTTGGCCAAAATTTATGAAGTAATTTGTTTTTTAAATGTTTTATTGGCTGTTTTATAGTAGAAAGTAAAAAATATTGATTTTGTTTTTTTTCAAAATCATTTGTTCTTTTTTTGTTTATATCACACAAAAAAAAATTTAAAAACCAAGTGGTGTTCAAATACCACTAAAAGAAAGCTCTTTTTTGTGTGAAAAAAAAATGATATCAGTTTTGTTTGATATGCATGGCCGAGCAATTGTCAGTTAAAGTAGCGTAGTGCCGAATAGCAAAAAAATGGTCTGGTCATGAAGGGGGTAACACCTGCCAGAGGGCAAGTGGTTAAATAACACGATTGGGGGATGCCTTAAACCTGTACCTTAAGTGACATGCTTGTGCAATATACTAACCACTTGCCGCCCAGCCACTGTAGATATACGGTGGCAGGGCGGCACTCACAGGCAAAACCACGTTTTAAAACGCGGTTCTGCAAAACAGGTAGGGGGCGCACGCGAGGCATTGTTGATTCTCTGATTTATATCACTATCTATTGGCGGGAATGTATGAAAGGCTTTAATAGATTGAGAGATATATATAATTTATGATCCATGTGATCAATATGTATATCGGTAAATAATATTCAGCCTCTCCCCTCATTGTTGACTCCAGCCGTCTGTTTTCTTTTAATTTTATTAAGACCAGCAGCTGTGCTAAGTATTTAGCCTCCCCCCCCCTTGTTCTTTCCCATTAGAATAATTGCAGGTCATCCTCTTTTGCATAAATGGGTGGGTTCTTACCCACTATAAATAGGATATTGAAATGCAGTTATCTCATTGGTCCTGACGAAGCTGAGTGAGATACGCCCATCGGCGAAACGCGTTGACGTCATACGTCAGTTACGTCACTTCCGGTCATGCGCACTAGGTGGAACGCACGCTGGTCCATGAGGAGGAAGCCATCTTCACATGCCATGAGGCAAGTGTGAGCAGCACAAGCGCCAAGAGGGGGCTGGAGCCCGCGGTATATCGGTGGATGTCAGCGGTGGCTCCCTGGTCTCTGTGGCCGTGTATGGCAATACCCATGAAGGACATTTCTTTTATTCTCATTTTCCACAGCACAGGTGGTGAGTGGATTGTTGCGGGACATTAGATATATGATCCTCTGTGATTTATATGATCTATATATCTTACTGAGTGTAAGCTCTGTCAGTGACTTCCCACATTATTTGTTTTACTACAGGATGGGGACATCATGGTGCTTTATGTAGGACACAAGATATAACACCATATATATTTCTACAAGCAGAAGATACCTTGGGACATGTCTTGTTGTTGTTTTTTCTACAAAAGGTGGTGTGTAGTCCACAAATAGTGGT
>CATNWA010006928.1:0-15230 GCA_951230385.1 Staurois parvus
GTAAGGGGGACAGCGGGGGAAAAGCAAAAAATTTGGGCCCTGGGCGGGAAAGGGGTAAAAAAAAACCTGGAAATTGAAGGGGTTTAAAACCAGTTTGAGCCCCAAAAAATGGAGTGAGAGCCCCACAGGCCCCCCAAAAAAAAACTTTAATTGTTTTTTTTTGCCCTTAAATTTGTTTGGCATTCATACAATAAAAATGCCACTATTATAAAAAAACATTAAAAAAAATCCATAAAAATAAAAAAAAAACTTTTCAGATGTAAAAAAGCCCCAAAAAACAACATAACCCCCCAAGCATATAATTATACAACATTAAAAGGGGGTTGGTTTTAAATTTTTTTGTTTTGGCAACAAGCTGCAAATTTTGTCTGTCTCCATAAAAAAATCTAAAACCCCCCATTTATTCAGACAACGGTGTTCCCTTGATTTGAATTTTGTTTCAACAAATACGTTTTTAGGATCATAATTAAAAGGGGATTTATGCTATTGGAATTTTCCTTCTTTCTTCATTATTTCCTGAGGTGAGGATCTGACACGGGAAAAACAATAAAAAAAAAAACAAAAAAAAGATGGTTTTTTTAAACGTTCCTTTTTTTCCCATAAACGGGCCCCGGGAAAATTTTTGATCAGATGACCCAAAAGGAAAACAAAAAACCTTTAACTTAAAAGGGGGAAAGATTTTAAACACCCCAGTGCACCTACTTTCTTTAAAAGCACGGGTTGACCTAATAAGAAATAACATTAGCAAGTATATTTTGTCTTCCCCTTTAAAAAGTCTATATAAATTTGGGATATTGATTTGATAGGTTATATATTAATAAGAATATATAATAATTACATACATTTGTGCTAAAAATTTTTTAGCATTTCAAAACCACCCCCATTTTAACCTGACCAATCACTTTTTTTGGGTTTAAAAATGATTTTTTTTCTGCACGGCAAAAAATTTTAACTACGGGGGTTGAAGTGGGAAAATAAAAAACCCCAAACAGCCCCCAAACAGCCCAGGACATATGCGCTGTTTGTGAAATTAATTCCTAAGGGGGAAAGGGGAAGGTTAAAAAATTAAAAGCAGTGGGGGGAATTTTCTATTAGGGGAGGTCATTCATTTTTTAAAAAAAAACAGGGGGAAATTTATTTCCCCTTTATTTAAGGAAGGAAGGCAGAAAAATGTTGAAAACAGCGGGTTTAAACAGAAAAATTTCCCCCTTAAAAATTCCCTTGGGAAAAAAGGGGGTCTTTACAGACATTGTTCAGAAGAACAGCTTTCCTTGTTTAAAAAAAGTTAAAATTGGAGGGGAAAAAAAACATTAAAAAGTGCAAAAAAATAAGGGCCCTGCTAACCCAAAAAGGGAATTCGAAAAATTCTTTAAAAGGGGAAACCCCAAAACCCTAAAAGCGAAAAACCCCAAATTCGAATGGATAAAAAGGAAACCCAAAAAATGGCGGGGGACTCACCCAACCCAATCAGCTCCCAGGAAAAATCAAAAAGGGGTCTAAATTTAAACCAGAGAATACTTTTACATTTGGGAACCCCCTATGGAACCCAAACCCTACTGCAAGAACCCCCCGCAAAGTCCCACGTTGAAAAAAAAAAAATGTCGAAGGGGTTTAACAATTTGCCAAAGAGAAACATTGACGGGGCCTAAAAGAAATGGCGCAACATTTGTGGACTGATAAAAAGAAAGGGATTGTTCTTTTTTGGGTCTATGGGGGAGACAGTTTGTAGATAAAACCCCCCAAACACGGAATTCAACCAAAAAGTAAAATGTAAGCCCAGTGAACCCTGGTTTCAAGCATAAATGAAAAAGGGGGGATGTTTTTTCATACTAAGGTTTTGGGGCCTTTTTTATCGCATACCAGGGGACCCTGGATCATTTTTGAATCCCATCAAAAATACTTGAAAAAGGTTTCATGCTCCCTTTAAAAGGCTGAAGGGGAAATGCCCTTAAAAAATGGGGGGTTCCAACGGGAAACGCCCCCCAAACACCACCAGGGGAAACATTTGGGTTTTCCCAAAAAACCAAAAAATTTGGCCCATTATGGAGGGGCCACCCCCAACCCCCGGGATCTTAACCCCAATAGAAAATGTGTGGGGGGACATCAAAAATCTTTTTCTGAGGCAAAACCAAAAAATTGAGAAGAACGGTGGAATGTATTTTAAATCCACCCCTGGGGGGAATACCTTTCCCCGGGTCCCAAAAAAGTTGGGGGGAAACCCCCCAAGGCAACACAGATGTAAAACAGTTCCAAAAACGGTGGTTATACAACTAAATTAAAATTTAAAAATGTTTTCCAAAAGGAAAGCAAAATTTTAAAAACTTTTTCGTTTAAAACTGTATAGTGAATTTTTTGGAATTTTTTTAAAGAAAGAAAACAAAACTGCTTTTTTTTTTTGAACACCCAATTTTTTAAATTTTTCTTAAATTTTTTTTTAGGGGAAAACAACACAAATTTGAAAAAAATTTTTTTTCTTAAATGTTTTGGGTTTTTAAAATAAAATTGTGAAGGGGGTTCCCCCTTTCTTTTGGTGTAGGGAAAATAAAACCCTATTAGAAGGTTTTTTTAAAGCTTAAATTCACTTTTTTCAAAAAAATGCTATTTTTTTGGAAACACAACTGAAAATTATATATATATTTTTGGGGGGTTTAGCTCCAGGGGGGGGGAATTTTTCCTTTCCCCCTAGGCCCAAAAGGTAAAATTTCCCACAGAAAGTTTCATCAAAATTTCTAAACTGGTTTTGGTCAGCTTTATTTAAAAGGTAAATTTTTAAGTAGCAGAGGGGGTTGTTTTTTAAATTTTCACTTGTTTTGGTATTATTATTATTTACAGTATTTATAAAGGGGCCGATATTCGCTCAGGGGCTGTACATTACAAAGGGGGGGCCCAAAACAGGGTGACAGAACAATAAAAATTCCAATGCAAAACAGAGGGGTTTTAAAGGCCCCCTACTTTTCCCGGAGCTTACAATCTAGGAGGGGGGGGATGGGGGAACAGGGGGAGATACTGTGGGGCATAGTGGTAGGAGAGTGGGGGGGGGTCAAAAAGTTAGCGGGGGGTGGGGAAGATTTCCCCCTGAAAGAGAGGGGTTTTTCAGGGTGGGGGCCCAAAAGGGGAAAAAGGAAGTAGGTGAAAACTGAGGGGTTGGGGCGGGGGTTTTTTCCCAGAGGATGGGGACACCCTGGAAAAAGCCCCCCGGGGAGGCGGGCAGGGGAGGAGGAGCCCGGGGAAAACCCTAAAAGGAAGGAGGTCTTGTGAGGAGCGGAGTTGGTGCTGGGGGGGTATTTGGGGTTATTGGTCAGTGATGTATTTCCCGGGGCAGTGTGGGGGAAAGGGTTTTGGTACATCGGTTAGGTTTTTTGAATTTGATCCATTTCACAACAGAAGCCAGGGGGGGTTTGGCAGAGGGGGGGGGGGCGGAGTTTGGGGGGTTTGGGAAAAAGGGGTAAATTTAAAGGTCCTGGCTCCCGAAAATTCGGGAAATCGACTGAAGCGGGGATAGCCAGTGGCAAAGGCCTGCCAGAAAAGGGGGGGAGTTGAAAGGAATCGAGTCGTAAAAATGGAGGGAGGGAGTGGATGGGGCTTTTTTAGTGGTTTCGGGGGTTTAGGAACGTGGGGGTTTTTTGGCAATGCTGCGGAGGTGGAGCCCGCCGAGCTTTTTTAAAAAGATTGGACTTAGCGGGAAAGGGGATAGGTTGGAGTCCGAAAATGAAACCAAGACTCTGGCCTGCGGGGGGGGTTTGATGGTGGCTTTGTTGGACAAGTTTGGAAAAGAAAAATGGGGGGTGGGGGTCGGGCTGGGGGGAAACAAGAAACTTCTTTTGGGAGAGGTTCATTTTTAAAGGAAGGGGAGCGTTTTTCCATCAGATATTTTCGCCAAAAAGGTGGGGGATTCGGGCAGAGACTGAGGGGGTAAAGGGGGGGGTTGGGATTTGTGGTTCGTCGGCATATAGGGGGGTTTTAAACCCCGTGAAAATTTATGATTTGGGCCCCGGGGGAGGGGGGGGTAAGGGAGAAGAAAAGGGGGCCCCCGGGGAAAGGACCCATGAGGGCCCCCAAACCCAAGAGGGGGGGAAGTGGGGGGGAGGTGGGTTAACATTATAGGTAACGCTGAAAAAAGGGTTGTGACGATAGGATGAGACCCCAGGAGAGAGCAGAACTCTGAGGCCGGGGGGGAAGTGTATTTTTTTGGGGAAGGAGGGGGATGGAGGTTGGTCGAAGGCCGCAGAGGGGTTTAAAGGAGTAAGGGGGCACTGAATAGGGGGCCCAAATTAGCTTTGGCGGTTAGCAGGTCTTTGGGGGAGTTTAAAGTAAGCTTTTTCGGTGGAGTTTTAGGGGGGGGGGGAAGCCAAAAATGTAGGGGATCGAGGGGGTTTTGTTGTCTTTTGAGGTGGAGAGCAAAAGGCGGGTGAAAAACTAGGGTTTGAGGATTTGGATGTAAAGGGGGAGCAGGGAGAGGGGTTAAAGGTTTTTTTTCGGGTCTTTGGGGGTCCAGGGGGGGGTTTTTAATTTAGGGGGGTGAGGGGGGCTTTTTCAGAGGGGGGGGAAAAAATTTCCCCGGAGGAGAGGAAAAAATTAAAGATGGGGGGGAGGGAGCGTAGGATGGGGGGGGAAGGGGGGGTCGTGGGAGTTGTGGGGGGAAAATAGGGCGAGGGGGGCAGGGGGTGAGGGGGGGGAAATCAGAGGGGAAATTTTGGGGAAACCTTCCCTGATGGAAAAGAAAGGGGCCCAAAGGGGGGAAAGTTTTGGGGGGGGTTTTTCGAAATGAGGAATAAAGGGGGTGGGGGGGGAAAGTGGGGGTCAAAAGCAGTGGGGGGGGCCAGGGGGAGAGGGGGGGAATGGGGGGGTAGCTGATGGGGGAAAAAGGGGGGTTGGGGAGGGAGTTTGAGCGCGAAGAAATTTCCCTGCGGGTTTAAATTGCCCCAAAGGGAGGGGGGGGAGGGGGGTTACTGTTGGGGGGGGAAAGGGTTTGGAGGGGGCGGGGGAAAATTTGCGGTGATGCCCCCTTGCGAATTGGGGAAAATTTCTTTTTTTTTGAAGTGATTGGGAAACCCAAGGGCAGTGAGTAAGGGGGCTGGGTGGAGGGGGGTTTGGCGAGAGTGGGGGGAGTTAAGGTGGAAAAGAGTCCCCAGGATTGGGGGAAGAGGGCCTTGATGGGGGCCCAGGAAGTAGGTTTTTTTTTTGGGTTTCCCGTGGAGGGGGGAAGGTGTGGGGTGGGGAAAAGGAAGTTTTGGTAGCGGGGGGGGAAGGTTGGGTTGGGAGGGGGTTTTGGGCCCCCTAGTGGGCTCCAGAGCCAAACTGTTTTCTTTTTGGGGAGTTTTGGTGGATCGGGCCCCCGGGCCAGGGGGGGAAAGCGGTCGGGGTCTGATGTTGAAATGGGGGTTTAAAGGCGCTGTGAGCCCAAGGGGGTTAAAAACAGCGCTTTGGGTTGTAGGAAAGTCATAGCCAAGTGGGGGGCAGGACAGGGGGGGGATGCTGTCGTGGAGTTGATCAGCTGCAAGGGGGGGGGGTGTGTGCAGGGGGGGGGTGGGCAGGATAGAGGATAGGAGTGGATTTTTATGCACTGTGCAAGTAAAAAGGAGGGGGGTTAAAGTGGAGGAGATGGGTTGGGGGCCCGGGGGGTTGTCGAGGGGGACGAGAGGGTTAAAAAACCCCCGGAAATGAGGGGGGGTAGCCAGGGGGGAGGGGAAAGAAGGGTAGCCAGGGGAAAAGTCATCCGGGAAGCGGGAAAAATGGATCCGGGACCGGTATATCACAGCAATCTTGAGGGGGGTTGGGGAAATAGTCGGACGCAGTGAGCCCAAAGGAAAGGGGAAGGATAGGGAGGGGAATTTGGGAGGACCCCGGGAAAGGGGGCTTTTGCGGTGACAGGAAACAGAAACCAAACCCCAAACCCCCTTTTCAACCGTTTTGGGCCTGGGGGAGTGGGTTCCCCGGTGAGAACCCCCCGTGGAGAGTGCAGCAAAAGGAGGTAGGTTAAATGGCCCGGATTCCCTATTTAAAGTATTTTAAGGGAAATTTTAAAAACCCTTCCCCTAATGGGCAACAATGAGAAAAACCCCCGAAAACCCGGGGTTGGGGTTTTTCAAGTGAAGGCCAAATGACATTATTTTTTCCCCTCTTTTTATGACTTTTTTTCCCCCCCGTTTTTTTATTTGGGGGTAGGGGGCAGTGTCACTTACTGGGAGCATGGGGGGAAAAACCTGGACCCCAAAAAGGGTTTTTTCCCGGCAGTCCCCCCTCCCCCAGGAAAGGCACAAACAATACGGCCATTGTCAGAAGGTTTTTCTGTGTTTTCCCAAAACGTCCCCCCAAAAAATTTGAGGAGGAAAATTTCCCGGAGACAGGCAGTTACTCTAGGGGCTGGCAGGGCATAAAGGGACTTAACCCATCAGCAGGACCTTTTTATCGGGGTCCTTTGTGCAAGGAGAAAAAAGGAAAGAAAACCCGCCCCCAAACCCCAAAAAAAAATGACCTCCCTCAGGGCCCCCCGGGGGGGAATTTCTCCCGAACCAAAAAAATCAGAAACAGATTTAACATTGTGGCTTGAGGGGGCCCCAAAGTCCTCTAGGGGAAACCCCGTGGTCACTGCCCGGGAAAAATAAAGCTTGGAAAATTTGGGAAATTTTCCATTGAACACTAAAGTTGGCGGGCCAAACCCCTGACCAAACCCGTGCTTTTTCCCCAGATTAGAGCAGGTTCAAAACCCGAGCAAAATGTGCCCGATTGAAAGGGGGGAGAAACCCCAAAGGGGAAAAAATTAAGCTGCCCCATAACATCATTTTGCATGAAAATGGTTTTTTGGTTAATGGGTCATTTGGGGGTCGGGGAGGCCAATTTTCTCTTTCAATATTATTTTTAATCTATTTTCTATATACTTAAAAGTAATTTACCCCCCTTTGGGAATTCATCCCCCATAGTAATTCACCCCCAAAATAAATAAATTCCCTCCCCCCTAGTAAATTTTAACCCCCCCTGTAATTTTAAAACCCCAAAGTAATTCATCCCCCATAGTAATTCTCCCCCAAATTAAAACCCTCCCCCCCTAAATTTAAATCCCCCCCAAAGGCCCCCCGTGTCAATGCACTTAAACCTTTTTCTCCCCGCGTTTCCCCTCGCCGGTTTTCCCCCGCCGTTTTCCCGGGTAGCAGAAAATTTTTGTTTTCCCCAGAGGATCTTTCCCCCGACGTTTTCTGCGCATGTGCCAGTTTTTTAGGCATTAGCAGCCCAAACGGCGATCCCGGCACATGCCAATAAAGTCGAGGGGGACAGATCCTCAAGTAAAACAATTTTTTAGCCCACACCCGGGGCCCCTTTAGGGCAGGGCCCGTGAGAGGGGGCCCAGCGGGGGCCTAGCCCCCAGGCCCCGATTAAAAGGCCGCCCGGGGCCCTAAAAACGGCCCGCCCGGGGTGAAATTTTTCCCAATTTTTGGGCAGACAAGGGGAACCCCGAAAATCCTATTAGGTTTTCGGGATGAAATCCTTGGACCCCTTGTCCCCGGAAAACCCCCGGGTGGGAAAAAAATGGGTCCCCCGGGGTCCCCCCGGTCAAAAAACACTGAATGGGCCCCCCACGCTCAAACCCGACCCCAAAATTTTAAAGAAAACCTTTTGGGGGTAATCATTTTTTTTTGGGGCCCCTCTGAGCCCTGGGGCTTTCCAGGGGCCAGGGATTCCCCAAAATTTCCCAAAAGGGGGGGAAATTTTCCCCAGGAAACCTTTTTTCCCCTCATTAGGAGCATCCCCAGCAAATTTTCAGGCATGCCCAACCCAAACCCTGGGGCCCTACAAAAATAACCCCCAGTACCGTTTTGGGGTTGCTGGGAAAGAAAATTTTTGCAAAATGGAAATAGCCCCTGCAATTTTTTTTCACTTTTTAATTTTTTTAGGTGTTCCCTTTTTTAATGCAGTCCCCTGGGAGGTTGATAATTTTTTATTTCCATCAAAATTGGGGGCCCCTCCCCCCTTTCATTCCCCAAAAATCATTTCCCCTCCCCTATCATATAGATATCCCCACATGATTTTTTCCCCCTTGAGATCTGATGTTTTTCAAAAATGTTTTTCCCATTTTTTTTTTTTGACAAGTAAAAAAAATATATAAATATATATATATATACACACACACACCCCAGGGAATTTTTTTTTCAAAAAAAAGGGTGGAACCCCCCCCTTTTGAGTTCCCTTTTTGTCTCCGCCCCCCCCTTTCCCCCTCTGAGCATCATCACTTGGTTCATTCCCTAAATTTCCTTTTCCCTTTTAAGAGAAACAGAAACCCAAATTTCATTTTGTGGTTTCTTAAAAAAAATTTTCCCGGGGGTGAGCGCATGTGCGGGTAAACCGGGGTGGGGGGGGGAGAAACTTTAAATACTCCACACATTCCCCCCGGGAAACCCCCGGGGGGGTAAATTTTGCGGCTCTCGACCCCAATCCTCCCTGCAATCACCCGGGTTGACTTGTGGAGGAGGTGGGGGAACCCCCGAAAGTCCAAACTAAAAAGGGTGTAAAATCCCGGGGGGACCCCCCTGCTGCCAAAAATGAGGGGAAGGGGGGGGGTTGGGTTTGGCTCCTGGAGCTCTTCAAACTGCAGAGGGAAAACAGCCCCACCGCAGCAGGCCCCAAATTTCCCCTTCCGCCTGGGGAAAACACAGTAAAGGCTCCCCCGGCTCACAAGAGTGGGCCATTTTTTCTCCCCCTGGGTCCCCCCCTCAAACCCTGCCCGGGCCCCCCCCCTCGGCTGCGGCCCAAACAAAACCCGGCCCTAAATTTTCCCGGCTTCTTTCCCCGCTAGCCACGAAAAAGGGGTGACAATTTTTTCCAGCCAAAAATTTGTGGGCCCTGTTCAGCTCGTACAGTCCCCGTGAACTCTCCTTTCTTTTTCCATTGTGCCCCCGCCAAATCCTCAGGGGACTCCATGGGGTTTTTGCCGTTTTGTGATTTTTTTCAAGGGGAAAAAGGAAAAAAACTAAACCCCTTAAAAATGGGCCCCCTGACCCAAAGCAAGATTTTAAGGGGAAATTTGGAAACCTCCTGGGGGGGAAAATTGAAACTAAAGCGATGATTTCAGTTTTACAGAGTGGGCTCAAAATTCTAACAGGTTGGCCCCCCCAAGAACCGCCTGGACCCAAGCCTTACAGAAATAGATGATTTTAGAACCATGCCCCCCCGGTTAAAAAAAATTTTTTCCGGAAATTTGAGACCTACTAAAAAAAAGGGCAAAAGGGTATTGGGTTTTTTCAGTTTTCCCACTCCCCTTATACCATTTGCAGTGCCCGGGTGCCACAAAAATCCCACAAAAAGATCGGGAAACCATAGACCCCCTTTGGTTCCCCCCCTTTTTAAAATGGAGGGCCCCCTTGGACATTTCTGTAATTGTCCAAAACCCCAAATTTTTTTAAAATTAAAAATGGGGATGCCCTAAAAAGCCAATAATATCCCAGAAATTTTGGAAAACGAAAAGGGTAAAAAATGTTCAAGTCTTTGGGAGAAAATTTCCCCAAGTACTATACAAAAAAAGGGGGGCATTCAAACTGTTTTCTTTCCCCCTTTAATTCAAAAAAGGGTATTCGGGTTTTTGGGGTGGAAATTAACCCCCTTTTGCTTACCCCCCCCCCCCCCCCCAATAAATTTTTTACAAACTTTTCTACAATTCTGAAGGGAAAAAAATTTTGTTGGCTTTGGGGTTTCTTTCCCCTTTGCCCCCCTTTACCGGGAAAACCCAAACCAAAGGGATGGTCCCCCTCCCCCCCCGGGGGGGGCCCCTGTTTTCCCCCCCCTCCCCCGGGGAAAAAAAAACTTTTCTACTCCACGTCCCGGTTTTCCTTTAGGACTCGCTGGCTACTTTTTGCTGATTTAAAAATTTTTGGGGGGGACCTCCCGGGGGTCCTGTTAAAGGGACATTGGGGCCCCCGTCTTTTGGGGGTTTTTTTTTTTTTTTTAAATTTTTTATTTTCGTATGTTGAATCCTTTTATATTTCCCTTTTTCTGTTTTTTTAGGGTAGATTGGGTTAAAGCCAGCACTTGCTTTTTTGTGTTAGGAAAAGGGGGGGACTGAACCTTTGAAACATCGGGCACTGCCTGGGGGCCCCCGGGGCAGTGGCGGGCCCCATGGGAAAAGGCCCCCCGGTAACCCCTTTTTTTGGGTGGGGTTTTTAAATGTGGGCAAGGGGCAGGGGGCCCCTTTTTCCCCATTGCCCGGGTTTCCCCCCCAATTTTGAGGGCAAGGGACAGGGGGCCCCCCTGACCCCCCATTGGCCCCGGGGGGGGCCCCTGAATTTTGAAATCCGCCCCTGGGTTTTTGTACCTTTATTGTACATTTTCCCCTTACAGACCCCCTGGGACCCGGGAAGAAATCCCCATTCGCTTCCCCTTAAACGAAAGACCTTCCCCCTTGGGGGCCTGGGGTATTTTGGGATTCTAAATGTTTTATTCCGCATATTTAATTTTGTTTTCCACTTTGGGGCTGACGTAGCCATTTTCTTGGCTCAGCGTTTTTTGTTTCTTTCCCTTTTTTTTTCCTTGTCTTCCTTATTTTTTTTTTATTAAATTGGGGTATTTGAGGGTCCCCTCCCCGGGGATTTTTTTTTTCCCGGGTCTGGATACTTGAAAAACCCCCCTAGGGGGGGTTTTGGGGTCCACCATCCACTACTTTTTAATTTTTTTAATGTTTCCCCTTTAAAATTTTAATATAAACATTGGGGTTTTTCCCTTTCCCCTTTTTTATTTTTTCAAGGATTGGGATTCCCCCCTAGGCGTCCCCTTTAAAAATTTTTTTTTGGGCCCTTTTAAAGTCCCCCCAAAGCTTTATAGCAAGCTACAAGGGAAAACCCTTTTGCTTCCTTTTTTCACCCTAGGTATATTTCATAGGGAATTTTTCCCTTTTATGCTTTTTCGCTAACTCATCCGAAAAGAAAAAGGGGGGGCCCCCTGTTTTAGCAAAAGGCGGTTTTTTTCTTTACTGAGTCTTAAAAATGGGTACGAAAAGAAGGGGGATTTTCTATTAGTTTAAAGGGTAAATTTGGGAAAATTTTGTGAATTTTCTGGGTTTATTATCCCTAAAAGGAAAACTATTTTTTTTAAACCCTTTTTTCAATCTTTATCTTTTTGGAATTGGAGGGCAAAAGGGTTTTTTTAAATGGGGGACTCAAAAAATTTTCCCCTTTTTGAAACCCAAAAGCTTGAGAAATTTGCAAAAACCCAAACTTTAAATCCCCCTTTGAAAAAAAAGGGCCGAAAATTTTCAAAACTTTTTTTTTTTCCCTGGGTTTTTTAATTTGATGCTTGGGGGAGGGCCCCAAACCTACTTCTGAGGAAATACTTCATTTTCCAGAGGCCCCAAAACCAAATTAATTTGGGAAAATAGATAAAAATCTTTCTAAACCCACGGAAACTGCTGCCCCCAAAATTTCGTTCGCTAATAAAACGTTTAAAACAACCCTGGGGCAGATCATGACCCCGGGGCTGCTAAAAACTCTTTAAATTTAAACCCTTCCCCAAACTTCCAAGCCCAAACCCTTGGCGATTTTAACAGTCCCCCCCAAATTTTGCACTGGGGTTAATCCGGCCCTCAAATAGGTTCCAAAAAAATTTTTAAACCCTTTTTTTTTTTACCCTTATAAAGCAAAAAAGACACGACCCCTGCTACCCAAATGGGCAGCCCCTATGTTAGATTTTTTTTTTATCCCCCTAAACCTCTAGACGAAAATAATTTTCCAAGTTTTGGGGGACCCGGGGTAAAAACCCAAAGGAAAATGAGGGGGTTTAAAATTTGCCCAAAAACAAAATTTCCCCCAAAAACCCGGGCTTTTTAAAATTAAAGTGGAACAGGGTCATTTCAAAAAACTTAATCTTTTTTTACCCCCGAAAGGGGGAAAAACCCCTACGATGGAAAGAAACCCTAAATTCTTTTAAATGGCGGGGAAAAACCCGGGTTTTCCCCCTTTGCACGGTAAACTTTTTCCCCCCAAACCCTATTATTCGGTGCTTTCCTTTAAACTTTTGGCTCTCGGGAAAGGTTCCCTTTCTCCAAATCCTTTAAAGAAACCTTTAAGGGGGGGAAAGGAAAAAAATTTCCCCTTTTCTATTTTGGACTGGCAAAAACCCCCCTGGTTTTAGCCCTTTTTTTGCCCTCAAGAAAATTTTTTGGGTTCCTAGAGCTTCCCCTCCATTGGCCAAAAACCCAAAAAAGGGAACTTACGGGAAAAAACCCCATAACTACGAGGGGCTTGGGGAAAAGGGTTTTTAAAATGGGTAACGGCAAAATAAGTCCCCCAGCCCCCGACGGTTTAAAAGAATTTACTAAAAAAAATTTCCCCCTTTAAAACTTTTTCCCCCCCTAAAGGCCCCTTTAAAAATTAAAATTTCCCTTTAAAACAAAAAATCTGATTCCCTTTTGGTGAAAAAAAAAGCATATAAAAAAAAGGGTTAAACCCTAAAAACCAATAAGGACGCTAAAATGAATCCTTATTACAGCCTATTTTTTTAATAAATTGTGGACCCCGAAAAAATTTCCCAAAAAAAAAACTTTTGGCCCCCGTCAAAAAAAATTCCCCTTTTTTCCACAGTATGTTTTACAAAAAAAACCAATCAGGATCAAACGGGTCTCCCCAAAAGTTGGATCAGATTTGCAGGCCATAGCTTTTTTTTTCTGCTTTTTCACTTTATTGGATGCCCCTCTCTTTGGGATTTGTTGCTTCTTTCTTTGTACCCCCAAAAAGCTTTTGATAGTTTAACCGGGGAATATTTTTTTACTATGTTGCGGTTTTTGGGTTTTTGGGTCCTGCATTTCTCACACTATGCAGTCATTATGCAACACTCCCAGGCTAAAAGGGGCCGTGTTTCCAATTCGACAAGCTTTTTTCCCCACTTTCCCCCTTGCTCTTTGCTGGGAAATAAAAACCCTTGCTATGGCATCCGCTTTATCCGGATCCACAGGCCCCACGGGGGGCAACAGGAACATAATGCTTTTTTTTTTGCTGACGATGTCCCATGTAGTTACACCCCTTAACCCCCATACCTATCTCTTATCTATTTTGCGCCATTACTCTGACCTTTTGGGGTTCTTTAAACCTCAAAAAGAAGCCTTAATGTTCGTTACCCTCTTAAATGGAGCAACAGCTTAAAAACTATTTTTGATTTTAAAATGGTCGCGCTCTTTGCCCCTATTTAGGGAATAATTGCAGTTTTCAATGAGACCCTTCCCAAGCGAAATCCCCTCATTTCAAAAAACTTAAGGGGGTGTTTGTTTTTGGGTTGCTTCTCCATACTTGGTTTGGGGAGGATCACTCTGTTTAAAATTTAAACTTTTTTGGCCTCAAATTGTTATACTTTTTTAGGACCTTCCGAAAACCAAATTTCCCCAAAGGTGAGTTGCACTCCCCGGGCAGAGGGGGGCCCATTTTTTTTTGGAAAAAATTTAAAGGGCCCCTCTTTAAAACAAAAAAAATACGTTTTTTTAAAATTCCCTTTGGAAAGATTGGCCACCCTAATTTTAAAGCTTTATTTCCAAGAACGCCCAAATTGCGAAATTTGGGCCCCCTACACTCCAAACTTTTGGGAAACCCTACTCCCCCTCTGGGTTTCTAGGGGGAAGCTCTTTCCTCCCCATCCTTTAGCGGTTTTTCCCCCCTTTTTTTTTTGCTCCCTAATCGACCCCCCTCCCCCCCTCTTTTTTTTCCCACCAAATTTTTCCCTCCTTGGGACAGTCTGGGAAGAGAAAGGGCTACGAAAAAATTAACGGGAAAATTTTCCCCTCCTACTTAAAAAGAATTTGATACTACAGTCTGGCCAAAAATTGTTGGAAACCCTTTTAAATTTTTTCCCTAAAAAAATAAAGAAATTTCCCCAAAAAAAAGGTTTTGGGCATTAACAAAAGGGTTTTGTTTTAAAACAAAAGTTTTTTTCCCTTTTTTATGTTTTGGGAAAACAAAATAAAAAAACAAAAGGGCAAAAAAAGCAAATATGACATAATTTTCAACAAAACCCCAAAAATGGGCTGGACAAAATATTGGCCCCCTTTTAACTTAATTTTTGGTTGCACCCCATTTTGGAAAACAAACTGAAACAGTCGTTTCCCTTTAAAAACCATAAATTAAGCCCCTGAAAACCTCTCACCCGGTTTTTTGGGCCCCACCCTTCCTTTGGCAAACACTCCAGGTCTCTCTTATTGGAAGGACACCCTTTTTCCCAAAAAGCAATTTTAAAGATCTTCCCACATGTTCAATGGGGTTTAATTGGGCCCCTTTGGGGGCCACTTTAGGGAAATCTCCAGCGCTTTTTTGCCATCCATTTCTGAGTGCTTTTTGACGGATGTTTTTTTGGGGGCATTGGGCCTGCTGGAAGACCCCCGGAACGTGGAAACCAAAAAACCCCGCTTTTTTGACAAAGGGCCCCCCAGTGGCACCCAAAAAACCTTTGGTAAACCCAGATTTCATATGCCTTTTCACACAGTCAAAAACACCCAGTGCCAGAGGCAGCAAAAAAAAACCCAAAACATCAAATTTAACCCCCCACCATAATTTTTTTTTTTTTTTTAGGGAAAAAAAATGTGTTTTTTTTTCTTTGTAGGCCCCCATTTCCTTTTTGGTAAACAGTTTGAATGATGGGGCCTTTTCCGGGAAAACTCAAACTTGGCCCCCATCTGGGCCCCCCAAGGCCGGTTTTTTTCCCCGAAGGCTTTTGGCTTAAAACCCAATAAAATTTTGGGGAAAATGTTTGTTCCCTTTCTTTTTTTTTGTTTTCCCGGTTTACCGTGGGGTCCCCCCCCCGGGTTTCCCCGCCATCGGTTTTTATTTCATTTTAAAAAAGTCGACGGATAGTTCCCCCTGCAAATGATGCTCCCGAGCCTGCAGGACAGCTTGAAAGTCCTTTTTGGGAAAAATTTTTGGGGGGCTTAACCACCATTTCCCGGAAAAAATTTTTGCGTTGCCCAAACCCTTTTTATCAAATTTTTCCCATCCGTCCCGACCAGGAGAAATTTGGGTTAAAATGCCTGGGGGTTCAAACTTTTGATAATGGTTTCGCCTGGGACCCAAAAGGGAAATCCCCAGTTCCCTGGAGATGGGCTTGGGAACCCTTTAATTTTTTGAAATTTTTCCCAAAAATTTTTGGGTTTTCCCGGGCCCCAAAAACAGTTTCGTCCCTCTTTTCCCGTTTTTCCATGCTTGTGGGGCACAGGAAAAAGACCCCAAATGCAAAGGTTTTAAATTGAAAGTCTCTCCTTTTTTTTCTGCTTT
>CATNWA010006929.1:0-75000 GCA_951230385.1 Staurois parvus
TCGTCAGCTAGTGCGTTACATTGTTAGGCCTGCCTGTCCATTCCTCGGCCCCTGCCCTGACAGGAATTCATCCAGCATTTTTTTAAAACAATCTACTGAGCTGGCCAGAACTAGTTCTTGAAGGAGTATATCCCACATTTTCACAGCTCTTACAGTAAAGAAGCCTTTCCATGTGTGGAGGATAAAACTATTTTCCTCCAGATGTAAAAAGTGCCCCCTTGTGCTCTATAATGACCTGAAAGTTAATAACGTAAAGCAGTAAAACTTAATTTTTATCTACATGTAAGCTTATAATAAAGTTCACTATATGGACCACTTATGTATTTAAATTTGCAAACTGTGTTTCCTAACAAAAAGTTAAAGATCTGAAGGCCAGAACAGTACATTGTATGATAATGCACATAGATTGCCCTTAAGTTGGTCCCCTTATTACACTTTAAAATTGTTCAGAATAGTTTGCAAGTTGCCTGTAATGTCCTATGTATAAACTAGCTCCAAAGCACAGAGTGGAATCCTCAAATTCTAACTATTTACAAAAAAAATGTTCTCTCCCCCCTCCTCCTACCTATCCTACCTAATCTGTATTTAAAAAAGGATGTGTGTTGGTAGATAAACCCAAGATATACACTATATTGCCAAAGGTATTGGGACACCTGACTTTACACGCACATGAACTTTAATGGCATCTGAGTCTTAGTCCATAGGGTTCAACACTGAGTTGGCCCACCCTTTGCAGCTATAACAGCTTTACCTCTTCTGGAAAGGCTGTCCACAAGGTTTAGCAGTGTGTCTATGGGAATGTTTGACCATTCTTCCAGAAGTGCATTTGTGAGGTCAGGCACTGATGTCGGATGAGAAGGCCTGGCTCACAGTCTCCACTCTAATTCATTCCAAAGGTGTTTTTGTTGAGTTGAGGTCAGGACTCTGTGCAGGCCAGTCAAGTTCCTCCACCCCAAACTCACTCATCCATGTTTTTTTGGACCTTGCTTTGTGCACTGGTGTGCAGTCAAGTTGGAACAGGAAGGGGACATCCCCAAACTATTCCCACAAAGTTGGGAGCATGAAAATGGCTTGGTATGCTAATGCTTTAAGAGTTCCCTTCACTGGAACTAAGGGGCCAAACCCAACCCCTGAAAAACAACCCCACACCATAATCCCATCATCACAAAACTTTACACTTGGCCAATGCAGTCAAGTAAGTACCGTTCTCCTGGTAACCACCAAACCCAGACACGGCCATCAAATTGCCAGACAGAGAAGCATGATTTATCACTGCAGAGAACATGTCTCCACTGCTCTAAAGTCTTGTGGTGTGTGCTTTACACCACTGCATCCGACGCTTTGCATTGCACTTGGTGATGTAAGGCTTGGATGCAGCTGCTCGGTCATGGAAACCCATTCCATGAAGCTCTCTATGCACTGTTGTTGTGTTAATCTGGAGGCCACAGGAAGATTGGAGGTCTTTAGCTATTGACTCTGCAGACAGTTGGTGACTTATGTGCACTGTGCGCTTCAGCATGCGCTGACCCCGCTCTGTCATTTTACATGGCCTACCACTTCATGCCTGAGTTGCTGTTGTTCCCAGTTGCTTCCACTTTGTTATAATACCACTAACAGTTGACCATGGAATACTTAGTAGCAAGGAAATTTCACAGATGGACTTATTGCACAGATGGCAACCTATCACGGTACTATGCTTGAATTGACTGAGCTCCTAAGAGTGACCCATTCTTTCACAAATGTTTGTAGAAGCAGTCTGTATGCCTAGGTGCTTGATTTTATACAAAATAGTACATGTATAGTATATATATATTTATATATGTGTGTGAATAGGATCATATAATAAAAACATAGTGTAGGTTTTCAAATTTGACTGCAAAAGTGAAAATACAAAAGGTAATAGTGGGTCAGGGCAGGTAGTGGGACTGGACAGATAAAGCATAGATGACAAGAGGACAAGATGAATTCAGCAGACTATGACAGATGGAAGACAAACTGGCAGCAAGTTTCTAAATTAACATTTTCTCTACAGTAGGACATATGCAACATTTTGTCACAGGTCAAAGAATTGTGAGCCAGCTGAGGTGAGGATTAGCGATATGATCCCTCTGGTGTTCCTGCTGGAGCACACACTGCATGGTATTAACACTGGTGGCACAAAACTAGGTGAAAGAGGAGCACTTCCAGCTCCAGTAGGATCCTTTCCCTACTGTTTTCATCCCTATGAGGCAGATGATTAAAAAAAAAAGAGAGAGGAGGGAGAGAGAGAGGGAGAGAGAGAGAGAGAGAGAGAGAGAGAAGTATGAGGAGAAGGTAAATGGGGCAGGCTTCCAGGAGGGCAGTCCACCCCTCCCAAACCCAGAGTTTTACATCCGTGGGGTAGGATCATTGAGGACACTTTTGTCCTCAATAAAACCAAGGACTTGGGGTCTTCTGCTGCAGGAAATTAGCAGATAATGAGCTCATTAATGCTGAAATACCTGCCTGAATCCAACAGGATTTGGGCCATGAAGAAGAGGGACCATTTCTAGGAGTTCACCCTTTTGGATCCCTGATACAGGGATAAAATGGCAGATCTCATATTACTAACTCAGAGGGAGCAAATAACAGGCCATGTAGAAGAGGTTCTCTAGAACAACCTGATGTAAGGAGCAGCAGTGGCGGTGGCTGCCTCAGCACTGCTTTTATGTTGTTTTTCCAACCACAGGCCCAACTGCAGGCATCACCTAAACCATATAATTGCAGACTACTTGGAATCCAGGGCTGATGTGGACAATCTCAGAGCCAAATCTATCTGTTCCCTTACACAGTGGACAGGCTCACTTTTATAAAAACTAACCAGTCCTGGATTAGCAGCAAATATTACTAACTTCTAACTGTTTGCCTGTAATCTGGCCCCCCTAAAAAAAAATAGTGCCTTACACCATTACCAGTTCTTGCCACTGCTGCTTGCCTGCCACCCATACCAGTTCTTGACACCTGTTCTGATTTGCCACCATTTTCAACTCCTGCACCCTCTCTGGACTGCCACCATACCAACTCCATCCTCCTTTTCTGGACAGCTCCATTACTAGCTCCTGCAACCTCTGCTGGCCTGCCACCATTACCAGATCCCGTCACTTCTCCTGACTTTTTTCAGTGCCCCAGCACTGTAAAGATGCCACACATAATATTTCTGCAGTTGAAAGGTTTTAAATGTTTGCTGACAGGTAAAGCATGTTCCGTTTATTTCCTCATAAAAAACTGCCTCGTCTCTTCTCAGTTGGCTGAATACATAATGTACAATACTTCTGGATGGTGCGTCTGAAATAACACCCTCTTTTATTTCATGATAACAAAATGCCTTGGCTCTTCCTCTTATATTGTGGACTGATCAAGCTGTTTACGTACTGTGCAGCGACTGTACAATAATCTCGATGGTGTCTTTGATATATTACACTCCAATTTTAATTACATGAAAAAACCTGCCTCAACTCTCCCTCTTACATCGCAGCCCAATCAAGTTGCTTAAATACTTACAATATTTCTAGCCATGGTCTCTGAAATAATTCATTCTCATTTTTGTTTTTTCATAAAGCCTACCTTGTATCTCTCTCTTAAATTGGGCCGTAATGAACATTGCTTACAGGCTGTACAGTGAATGTACAATATTTCTGGCTATTGTCTCAAAATAATACACTTATGATTTTTTTTTATGATAAAAAGGTCCTTTCTCTCCTTCTTAAATTGCAGACTGATCAAACTGCTTACATACTATCCAGATATACAGTAGGTATATCTATTGTGTCTGAAATAACAGACTCCAACTTTTACTTCATGATAAAACTGCCTCATCCCTCTACTTTACATTGAGGCCTAATCAAGCTGCTTACATTCTTTCCAGACACTGTACATATATTTGGCTATTGTCTCTAAAATAATACACTCTAATTTAAATTTCATCAAAAAAAGGACCTCGTCTATACCTCTTACAGGTATAGCCTGCCTACATACTCTCCAGTAGGGATGAGTGAACTGGAATTTTGCCAAACCCAACATTTTTGAACACTGAACAAAGTGCCAGAACCCCATTGAAGTCTATAAGTCAAATCTTGTAATGTTTTCTGGCCTTTTTAAGGCCAATTTGCAAGCTTTTGTTAAAAAAGGGCATGGCTAAGTGGGTAGAAGCACATGAGACATGTACAAATGCAAAAAAAAAACAAAAAACAAAGAGATACAGTTCAGCGGGGAGCAGATCTTTTAAAACAGCAAATAATCTTCAAATGGTACATTTAAAAAACAAAACTACCACTGCAAAACAATTGATCTTTCTATTGTTTTATACATTATCCCAAGTAATGTATAGATATATTATATTATATAGAAGAGTTGGCGCCTTGAGTCCTCCTGCTGAGAACAGTACTCTCTTTGGGTATACCTGGGGGTTTGCCAGTCAGTTTTTAACACAGCAATGATCTTGACCACATATGTATTGTAATCCCTTTGGTCTCTTGCAGATTCTTGTCCCTGAGGAAGACACTAAGCTTGTTCAAAACTCGTTAGGAGAAAAGTGAATTATACCCAATATGTCTTTATCACTTTTGTGGCCTTAAGTATTGCCTTGCTTTTTATTGTGTATTTTATATGTTTACAAAAATACATTATAGACTTATATACACTTACCAGCCACTTTATCAGGTACACCTGTTCAATTAAAAAATTATTTCTATAAACCCAGGAAAATCATATCAATATAAATCAATATATTCCAAAGTCTATATCATCGCGCCTCATGAATACAGTCCTGGGAATAGTTGATTCAATTGGAGCTGCTATTAAACAGCTATAACAGAACAAGTATCAAAAGATGTGAAAAAAAAAACACAATAATAGCGCTCACAAATTACAACCAAAAAAAACTAATTAAATAAATTAAATTAAATAAATAAATAAATCATAAACCAGTCACCAAATAAAGTGAAATATCTGCAAAACTAAATAATACAATATAAATGATGAAAAAATCAGAAAACTGATCCTCAATAAAGTCCATTAAATAAAGTCCATATACATATTATATGATCTTCAATCAATGAAGTTATGGAATCTTTCTTTCAAATCCTCCACCAACGTAAATACAGTGCTCAACACCCCATCAAAGTGCAAACTCACCAGATACTGGTGATAAACAAGCATATCTTTATAATCAATAGATGTGAGAAGAATCTGCAGCATATCATTAGTAATCATCAGATGATCCCAGTAATCGCCATCACAATGAACATGGGTCACATGTGAACAAAATAGAAAACACTCTCTATAGCGTCATACCATTTCAGAAATTGTATTCCAAACAATTCCCCCATAAAAACCGCACTCACATTGTGTAAGTACAAAAAAAAGCCTTTTGTATTTAAAATCTTTCAGCCTGCAGCGCTTAGTACCCGCTTCCTACACACACAGTGGCGTCTCACCAGCCTGCAACAGATGACGCGGTTGCGGTCACGTAGTCTGGACACGTGATACGGCATACGTGATGGCGTCACTGCTGAATCACGCCCTAACGTGTTTCGTCACACGACTTCGTCCGAGGGTGACACCCGTAAGTGACCAAAACCGCGTCATCTGTTGCAGGCTGGTGAGATGCCACTGTGTGTGTAGGAAGCGGTGTACTAAGTGCTGCAGGCTGAAAGAATTTAAATAAAAAAAGGCTTTTTTTTTTTAAATATAAAAAAACAGCGCAAATAATTTACATTGTACCTATTCACCATATAGAAAAATATATAATTATATGATAATAATCATAGTCCCACTCCAGCATAAATTAAAAAATTAAAAAATGTATGTGAAAAAATATTATTGATCACAAGTGCACACTATAATAGAGGAAAAACAACAAGAAAAGTCCTTTCTCCATAAAGATGTGCTTCCACCAAGAAGAGTGATCAAAAAAAAATATACCGCACTCACCAGATACTGGTGAGATAGACGCCTTTTAGGTAATTTTTAGGGCTCCTAGGCCCTTTATATCCAGACCTCCAACTTTCACCCCAGAATTATTTTCCTCCAGCTTCCACCACCATCAGACTCCTCTTGCCAGAAAAACTCAAGATAATGCAGGAAAAACAAAACAAAAACAAACATACAGCGTAATACTGCAACACCCGGTTAGCGTATATTCACAAACACCAGGCCACTCACATTAGGTAAGATAAAAAATAGCATGTTTTTATTGCCTCCATAGACATCATATTTTCCAAAGACCTCAGGATACTCAGATTAGAAATCCCCAGTAAGCAACAGATGACAGCAAGACTATACCTCATCCACAAGATGGCCCCTGGAACGCAGCGCCGCTGCGTGCGTTCTACTCACCGGAAGTGATGTAGATCGTAAGGACAGCAGACCGGAAGTGCGTCAATGCGTTTCGCCCCTCCCACAAGGCTTTTTTTGTACTTACACAATGTGAGTGAAGTTTTTATGGGGAAATTGTTTGGAATAAAATTTCTGAAACAGCATTACGCTATGGAGAGTGCTTTCTATTTTGTTCACATGTGACCCATGTTCATTGTGATGGAGATCACTGGGATCATCTGATGATTACTAATGATATGCTGCAGATTCTTCTCACATCTATTAATTATAAAGATATGCTGGTTTATCACCAGTGTCTGGTGAGTTTGCACTTTGATGGGGTGTTTAGCACTGGAGTATTTACATTGGTGGGGGATTTGAAAGAAAGATTCCATAACTTCACTGATTGAAGATCATATACTATGTATATGGACTTTATTTAATGGACTTTATTGAGGATCAGCCATCTGATTTTTTCATCATTTATGTTGTATCATTTAGTTTTGCACATATTTCACTTTATTTGGTGGCTGGTTTATGACTTATTTATTTAATTTAATTTATTTTTTTGGTTGTACATTGTGAGCGCTATTATTGTGTTTTTTTCACATCTTTTGATACTTACACCTGTTCAATTGCTCGGTAACACAAAATGCTAATCAGCCAATCACATGGCAGCAACTCAAAGCATTTAGGCATCTAGATGTGGTGAAGATGACCTGCTGTTGAAACCGAGCAACAGTATGGGGAAGAAAGGGGATTTAAGTGACTTTGAACATGGCATGGTTGTTGGTGCCAGATGGGCTGGTCTGAATATTTCAAAAACTGCTAATCTGCTGGGATTTTCACGCACAACCATCTTTAGGATTTACAGAGAATGGTCCAAAAAAGAGAAAATATCCAGTGAATGGCAGTTGTGTGGACTAAAATTCCTTTTGATGTCAGAGGTCAGAGGAGAATGGACAGACTGGTTCGAGATGATAGAAAAGCAACAGTAACTCATGTCAATATGGACCAAAATTTCTGAGTAATGTTTACAACACCTTGTTTAATCTATGCCATGAATAATTAAGGCAGTTCTGAAGGCAAAAGGAAATCCAACCTGGTACTAGCAAGGTGTACCTAAAAAGTGGCTGGTGAGTGTATGTGTATATGTAGAAGGCCTGAAAAGTTCCACCCAAATATGGAATTGCATACTTGGATTCTAATGAGGAAAGTGGCAAGTCTGAATCCCTTTAGATGTGAACAATCCTTTGGAAGTATCTCACCAAAAATTCATTTTTTTGTTGCAGAAACTGCCTAAAATCTGACTTGTGTCTTAGTGTAACTCCCTACTCATTGGCCTACCTCATCGTAGGCTATCCCCTCTTCAGTCTATCATGAATGCTGCTGCCAGACTCAACCACCTTACTAACCACTCTGTATCTGCCACCCCTCTCTGCCAATCCCTCCACTGGCTTCCCATTGCCCAACGGATAAAATTCAAAACATTAACAATAACATATAAAGCCATTTATAACTCTGCCCCAAATTACATCACCGATCTTGTCTCTAAATATCACCCAAATCATACTCTCCGCTCCTCGCAAGACCTCCTACTCTCTAGTTCCCTTGTCTCCTCCTCCCATGTTCATCTCCAGGACTTCTCCAGAGCTTCCTCCATCCTCTGGAACTCTCTACCTCAATTTATCAGACTATCGCCTACTCTGCTCACTTTTAGGCGATCTCTGAAAACCTATCTCTTCAGGGAAGCCTATCCTGCCCTCAACTAATAATGGAATCTTCTACTCTTCCTACCAGTCCATCCTCCACAGTTACTACCTTTTGTACAACTAGCCACTCCCTCATAGATTGTAAACTCCAAGGAGCAGGGCCCTCCTAATAATAATAATAGTGTAGACTTCTGGGAAAATCAGTGAGCCAATCACACAAGTAGGAAATTACATTTCTGGGGAGTGTTCCAAACACAGTCTGTTTAACCACTTGGCAACCACGCTATAGCTGAATGAAGGCTACAGAGTGGCTGTCCAGTCCTGGGAGGGCGTCACATGACGTCCTCCCAGAATGTGCCCTCCCACACGCTCCCGGTGGCAGGCACCCAGCAATCTACGTGATTGCTGTGTCCTACAGACACAGTTGATCACATGATGTGGTAAAAGGCCAATCACAGAGGCTTTTACTACATGATCAGCTGTGTCCAATGACACACCAGATCACCAGCAAATGCAGTTGCCGGTTATCGGCTGCACTTTCCTCACGCTGTGACAGCGTGAGGAAAGTACTGCCGATAACCAGCAATTGTCAGAGGACGGATCGGCACCGATCATCAGGGCACTGATGATCAGTGCCCAGCAGTGCCGCCCCACAAGTGCCCAGCAGCGCCACCCACCTGTGCCCAGCAGTGCCACCCACCTGTGCCCATCAGTGCCTAGTAGTGCCACCCACATGTGCCCAGTAGTGCCACCCATCAGTGACCCCCATCAGTGCCCCTATCAGTGCTGCCCATCAATGCTGCCTATCAGTGCCCAGCTGTGCCACCAGTCAGTGCCCAGCAGTGTCGACAGGCAGTGCCACCCATCAGTGCTGCCCATTAGTGCCGCCTATCAGTGCCCATCATTGTTGTATATCAGTGCAGCATCATCAGTGCCACCTTATCAGTGTCAACTCATCAGTGCCACCTATCAGTGCCATCTATCAGTGTGCATCAGTGCTGCCTATCCGTGGCAACTCATCAGTGCCGCCTATCAATGCCCATCAGTGCTGCCTATCAGTGCCCATCAGTGCTGCCTATCCATGCCCATCAGTGCAGCCTCATCAACGCACATAAATGAAGTAGAAAAATTACCTGTTTGAAAAATTTTATAATAGAAACAAAGAACAACTTTTTCTTTAAATGTTTTGCTCTTTTTTTTGTTTATAGCGCAAAAAATAAAATACCCAGCGGTGATTAAATACCACCAAAAGAAAGCTCTATTTGTGTGAAAAAAATATAAAAATTTCATATGGGTACAGTGTTGCATGACCGCAGAATTGTCATTTAAAGTGCAACAGCGCCAAAAGCTGAAAATTGGCCTGTGCAGGAAGGGGCTATACGTGCCCATTAGGCAAGTGGTTAAAGAACACCTCCAGGTTGCCATGTTGCATTGCATTTTGCAGAAATTACAGTGCTGCAGACTGAAAAGGAAAGATAATTTTTAATAATATTTTATTACAATATGGCTCGTGTCTCAATTCTATATGCTATATTATTATTTTTTATTTGAGAATTATTTTTCGAATGAAAGTGGAGTTACCCTTTAAAAAGCCTTTTTTTAAAGTTGAAACCAGATTGAGCTGCTACTGCTGTTGTAAACCAAGCAATCATGTAAAACTAACAAAATGTATAAAACAAGCAAAATATGTATTGCCAGAATTCAGTGTCACTGACGCTGTCTGTGAGACTCATACTGCTATGTCACTCCACATACAGCTTAAAAGCAGCTCACAAGCATGTAACTAAAATAGTGTTTTAGCCATTTCACCCACAAAGTTACATAAAAAGGGAGCATTGTCCTCACTGTATGACATTTTTTACAATATTTTTTTCCCATTGGTACATGTTCACCATGGCAGTACCAAGCTCCCCATGCCCTTTGACAATCACTTGCCTATTGGTCTTGAAAATATCCAACTGATTTTCAAGATTTACACCCCTAAAGACTTATGGTTTAAGATTTAAGTTGGCAATTTTTAGACTTCATCTTCTCACCTCATTCCTGGGGTTAATTTTTCTCTTAACTCTTCTTACCTTGCCACTGGGTTGAGTTGACATAGCATACTTACCCGCCCAAGGAATACAGGGTTGTCCTGCTTTGACCCACACTGCACACTAGGTCCAGCTCCACCATCCTTCTTTTTGACATCATCAGGTTGCCAGCTGTACCTTCCTGGCCCTAGCAGCCAGCCCCTCAAAGACACACACTGTACATGTGGAGAGTGGTGAAACTGGCATTGAAGCCTCCTGAGATGTTTAACATGTATCTCAGGAGGCTGTGGATGGCTGGGAATATGTCATTCTCACCTAGGAGAGAATTACGAAAGTCCAGGACAGAAATAAAAAAAAAAAATTGTTACAAAAAAAATTGTAAACCTGTGATTGTGTGAAAGGGGTTCAGGAGTAACAATAATTCTGTATGTAAAGTTGGAAAACTGGGTGAAGGTCTCCTTTAAGTGCTAAAAACTCCCATATGCACAACTAATATTTTAAGCAATACAAACTTGACATAAATTCTAACCCTTTCCCAATCTATCCAAATTAATTAAAAAAAAAAAAAAAAAAACTAAATTTATATTTTATCAACTATGTAGTGCCATAAGGAAAGATCAAAAAACCTAAGTTTGTTCTAGTGATCAGATCCCCTCACTACTTTATCAGAAGCGCGTGTCTGCTCCAGTGACTTCATAGGGGATTCCTTTGATAGCTAGACAGAAAGGAGTGGTGTGTGCAGTAACGTATATTATTAATGAACATCATGGAGATGTTTTTGCACACTAGGTCTGTAAATGTTAATTTATTGACAAAAGCTACCCCCTTAATTTTACTGCACCCAAAAAACAAGCAATACAAATCCAACCATCAATTAAGTGTCATTTAAATTAGCACAAAATTATGATGATACGATATCTTTTACATCAAGTGTCTTTAAATAAATACGGGGGGAAGTTCTTTATCGGCTAGATAAGTACAGAATCCAAGGTGCTAACGCGTTTCAGCTCACAGAGCCTTCCTCATAACATACTATACATTCCGTCTTTAAATAAATACATTTACTTTATTGTAACATATTGTATGGGTTGGAGATATGGTCCCTTTAAGGTTCATCCGATTGGTGACAACATCCCAACCCACGTCAAATTTTCAGCCATGTGCAGAAAACAGAAACAACATCTGCAATGTAACCCTGTACCCCCAAAGCTCCAGAAGCTAGCACTTTTCAGTTAGTTGCTGTGGATGTTACAGTGACATAGTGCTTTGTCATACAGCTGAAGCCACAGCTAGCCTCATTTAAATAAAATTGGATTTGTACACAAACCACATCATTTTGCTGTAACAGCATGAGCAGACATTAAAAAGCGATTGCCCCAGTACTGCCTTTTTTCAATCTGCAGTCTCCTATACATGTATATATACTATCAGCATCAAGGCATGTTGTACTATGTGTGAGATACTAGGTATTTTGAACCTTAAAAATGACATCCTTTCAGGCTGGAATGTCAGCATAATCTGCCTTGTTTATGTCTTTCAGCGTTTTACACACTGAAGCTGTGAAAGTTGTCTGCAGCATCCCTCTGAGGATAAAGAGCAAGCAGCATGCAAGGTGAGCTGTCCAGCAATGCAGCATCCCACCCTCGTAGACACACACACACAACACATGGTCGCAGTCTGCCACCCTCTTCGTCTTTGGCACTCACCTCAAACGTAGGAGACGCACCCTTGTCTCGCAATGTGCAGCCCAGAAGCTCTGCGAAAAACTTTGCCATATACAAGCAGTGTCGAATGGTAATGTCTAGGAGCTGCAGATATTGCAGTAAAATTCTGTCCAGATGTTTATGATCCAGAGATCTCCGGGAAGATGTTCTCAGCATCAAGGCAAGCGCACAAATTCCGCTTATGCCACCCAGCCCACAGTAGGACAAGTAAGGTGCAGCTCCATGCGGCGTCTCAGGTCCAGCATTGTGAGCTTTGCTGGGTAGACACAAGGGGACTTAAAAAAAAAAAAAAAAAAGGAGAAATCACTAGCACTGTCTAGGCTTTTGATGTCTGTTCCTAGCCTTTCCAGCTGAATGTCACTATTACCATAGTAAAAGAGAAAAGGGCCCGCAGAGGGGGTAAAGAGAGGGACAACACTGCAGCTCCCAGTGAAGACACCTCCGACAGGCAACAAGACTGCTTCAAACTCTTTGACTGGAGGGATGTAGAATGCACAGCTACTGCTGCAACCGTGTGGGTGCATTAATAAGGTGGATAATGGCTTTGTCACAGTTACTGTATAAGCGGCACTGCAAGACAGCTAAAGATTTGTGACAAATAATGCCTGTTTTTTAGTTTATTACAGACGCTGTATCACTTAGCTTTGGCTCGTAAAAGTTAGCGATTGCCAGCGTTTACATTATAGTGTATGTAAAATTGGCATTATTTTATCAATACGCACGGCGTTAAAGTGTATGTCCACTTTTTGCAGCCAAATTGGGATAACACCTTCTTTATATTTTTTACATGTTCTCATTCACAAATAAAACTTAACGGGGGTGCGTGTCCCTCCGCACCACAAAAGCCACCTGACTAAAATATAACTTTGATTAAATAATTAAAAAGTAATGCTGAAAGAAGGAATTGTAAATGCCTACAGAGTGAGAAAACAAAATAAATGTCAGTTTACATACTTAGAGAGAAATCCATATCTATGTGGGCATGTCTTATGTCTTAGGTGTATTTAAAGCGGAGTTCCATGCAACCGATCAAAAAATAAAAGTCAGCAGCTACAAAAACTGTAGCTGCTGACTGTTAAAAAACAGCCACTTACCTGCCCCTCGGTCCCGCGGTGTGTCCCCCACAGCTCGTTTCACCGGCCGTCCTGTATTCCAGGAGGCTGGCATCTTCAGTATGGGCACCTGGCTGTGATAGCTTGCGGTAACCGCTGCGCATGTGCGAGTAGTGCTGCGCTTCATGAATGGTTCTGTAGTCTTCTGGAACCTGTCACGTGTCCCAAAAGACTACAGGGAGGGAGGACCGGGAGGCCTAGGCGATCGGACCGGAAGTGGGAGCGTGTACCTGTCAAATTCAAGTACCTGCTCCCCAAAGGTGCCAATCCTTAATGGGGAGCAGGGGAGCAGTCCTTAATGCGGAACTTATCCTTTTGGGTGGAGCTCTGTTTTAAGGATAGTATGCTAGTCCTCTTTCACTGACGTAATACACTACCTTACTGGAAATCATCTGTCTATGATATGTAATGCTGGTACAGCCATCCACATGGATATAAATACACCACTAATGGACAGGCCCCATATTCCACATATCGACAAAAATACCTCTCACATTTCTACCCGCATAAATATGGGTATTCCTCCATCCCCAAAAAGTCACGTTCTCATTCACATAGTATACCTTTAAAAAATATTTTGCAGCTTACATTTTCAGATGCTCTTTTCTGGAAACTCCAGCACTAAAAAATCCTACTTAGTTCTCTTTGGTTATGAAGGGGATAGGGAACAATTTTTTGCCAAAATTAAAGCTGATATTTAGATATGGATATTTTTGCATAGTTACATTGGACCAGCTTGGGCCAAGGGAAGTATGTATGTGCCATGCCTGTGCGATCCCCGTGGAAGCTGGAAATCGCTGTAGTAGTACTACTATAAACACATTTCATTTTATCAATTAATGCAAAGGGGGAGATTTACTAAAATTGGATGGTGGAGCAGCTCTGCACAGAAACCAGTCAGCTTCTAGGTTTCATTGTCAAAGCTTAAATGAACAAACTGAGGTTAGAAGCTTATTGGCTACCATCAGCAGATTCTGAGTGATCAAGTTTTAGTAAATCTGTAATGAACCACCTGGCGGGACCTCTAGGAACCCACAGGATAGGATTTCCCAGAGCGTGGAGTCTAAGTCCCAGTCTGCTTGTTCACCAGGGCCCCTGATGGTGGGGATGGACTTGGAGCAGCCCGAGACCAGGTCGCGGCCCCTGAGTACACCCACCTGTGGTAGAGGGGTCCGCCAGAGGTATCTGCAAGATGAGAGCCTGATGTGAAGAGACATATGGGCCCAAGCAGGATGGATGGATGGATGAGCAGAAGCGTGGTCAGACAGGCTGAGTCGGTAACCGTGGGAGCAGCGAGGTACAAGGCAGCGGGCAGAGAATAGTCGGGTCACACGCCGGGTCAGTAACAGAAGATCAGATCCAATGGGGGGCATCCAAGAGAGAGGTCAGGCAAGCCAGGGGTCAAAGCAGGAGAATACAGCACAGTCAGGGACAATCCAGGTCAGCAATGATCAAATAGCAAGGAGTACAGGAGCAGGAACACAGGATAGACCAAACGGCAATCAGTGTCAGTGCAGGGCGGATTTAAATACAGTGCCCTGCGCTGTCATTGGTGCCAGGTGCACACCTGCGGACCCGAGTGCGCATGCGCGAGTTCCATCTCCGCCACGGCCGGCCAGGACCTAGTGCCCGCACACCAGCGCGAGCCAGCACACTGCACCTGCGGCGAGCCACAAGCTGCGGCGGCCCCTGACAAAATCCCCCCCAAAGTGATCTCTAATTGAATTATTTGGAGTCATGACATCACTACACTGCCTCTCCACCTTGTCCAATCAGAGAATACATTGCATTAGTCAAGAAAATGCGAAGAGTTCCCTGAATAGACCCCATGCCAAGTGAGTAACTTCTTGTGTTCACTAAGCAGCAGAGCAGCCGTCCAGCATGGGACCCAGAAGCTAGTGGCAATCAAACCGGGATCCCACAGGTATAGCACATACATATATTCAGGGTCGGGAGGAGGAAGATGCCAAGTGGACACCTGCCCTGGGTGTGGGAGTGTTGGAGGACGATGGCGACTTAGCTGCTTGTGCCGCTGCTCACTGACAGCAGCAATTCACTCTTGTCACAAGAAAAGTAGCTGACTTCTGTTGGGGAGAGGATTCTGTCATTTTTCTCCCTCCAGTCTGTAGGGGGAGATGGAGAGCCTGCACTGAGACTGAACACATAGCACAGTCTCATCACGCCCCCTCCCCCACTCTGAAGCATCAGCTGGACTCAAAATTAGTTTAGTGCAGCAGAACAGGCAGCAATTGGTTGCCAGAGGTTACAGCATATCATTACTGCTCACTGACTGGTTCCTAGACTAGAGGATGCATTACGGCTCATTGATCAGTTGCTCGAGTTTACAAAACATAATTTCTGCTTCCCATTTGGTTGTTAGAGGTTACTGCACATCATTACTGCTCACTGATTAATTGCTAGAGGGTACTGCACATCTTTACCGCTCACCCATTGGTTCTTAGAAGTTACTGTACATTATTACCCACTCAAAGATTGGTTGCTAGAGGTTACTGCACATCATCATTACTGCAAACTGATTAGTTGCTAGAGGTTACTGCACATCATTACAGCTCACTGATTGGGCGCTAGAGGTAACAGCACACAATCGCCTCCCTTCCTACACACCACAGACTGCGGAGGGAACAAGACCCACCAACAGACAGAAAATTCTAGAACTTGTTATTAGCAATAAGCATATCAGAGAACACACAACTATGAATGTTGACTGAGTGCAAGTAGGAACAGAGCCCAATGTGAGCAGCATCTCCGAGCATGGGCTGCCAGGGTATTTAAAGAGTGCAGTGTTGAATGGGGCACTACGTACAGACTGCAGGGTTGAGGGGTGCACTTTGTACGAAGTGCAGGGTTTGAGGGGTACACTGTGTACAGAGTTCAGTGATGCGCTGTGTATGAAGTGCAGGATTGAGGGGTGTGCTATGTATGCGGTGCAGGGTTGAGGGATGTGTTATGTACGAAGTGCAGGATTGATGGGTGCACTATGTATGAAGTGCAGGGTTGAGGGGTGATCTATGTATGGAGTGCAGGGTTGAGGGGTACGCTATGTACGGAGGGCAGGGTTGAGGGATGCGCTATGTATGGAGTGCAGGGTTGAGGGGTGCACTATGTACAGAGTTTGAGTTACACTGTGTATGGAGTGCAGGGTTGAGGGGTGCGCTGTGTACGGAGGGCAGGATTGAGGGGTGCGCTGTGTATGGAGTGCAGGGTTGAGGGGTGCACTGTGTACGGAGTGCAGGGTTGAGGGGTGTGCTGTGTATATCCAAGTTCTCCCCTCCACGAGTATAAAGCTCTCTTCCTAACAGATTTCATTTCAGAGCTCATCCACTGAAAACACACACAGACACACAGAAACACACAGACTCAGAAACACATATATACACACACTCAGAAACACACACATATACACACATGCACACAGACATACACTCAGAAACACACATAAAAACACACACACACTCATATAGATACACACACAGACAGACATGCACACAGACACACACACAGACATACACATACACAGAATCACACACAAAAACACACAAAAAAAACACATACACACACTCAGACACATTCACACATACACACACATACACACTCAGACACACATACACACACAAACTCACATACACACACACACACAGACACAAACACTCACACATACCGTATATACAGACACACACACATAAACATATGTGAACCAAACTAAAATGATTTGTTATGGATTTAACCAGGACTCATGGTTTTTTACAGTCAGGTCCATAAATATTGGGACATGGACACAATTCTAACATTTTTGGCTCTATACACCACCACAATGGATTTGAAATGAAACTAACAAGATGTGCTTTAACTGCAGACTATCAGCTTTAATTTGAGGGTATTTACATACAAATCAGGTGAACGGTGTATACTTGGTTGCAAATCCTTTGCAGTCAATTACAGCCTGAAGTCTGGAACGCATAGACATCACCAGACGCTGGGTTTCATCCCTGGTGATGCTCTGCCAGGCCTCTACTGCAACTGTCTTCAGTTCCTGCTTGTTCTTGGGGCATTTTCCCTTCAGTTTTGTCTTCAGCAAGTGAAAGGCATGCTCAATCGGATTCAGGTCAGGTGATTGACTTGGCCATTGCATAACATTCCACTTCTTTCCCTTAAAAAACTCTTTGGTTGCTTTTGCAGTATGCTTTGGGTCATTGTCCATCTGCACTGTGAAGCAACGTCCAATGAGTTCTGAAGCATTTGGCTGAATATGAGCAGATAATATTGCCTGAAACACTTCAGAATTCATCCTGCTGCTTTTGTCAGCAGTCACATCATCAATAAATACAAGAGAACCAGTTCCATTGGCAGCCATACATGCCCACGCCATGACACTACCACCACCATGCTTCACTGATGAGGTGGTATGCTTAGGATCATGAGCAGTTCCTTTCCTTCTCCATACTCTTCTCTTCCCATCACTCTGGTACAAGTTGATCTTGGTCTCATCTGTCCATAGGATGTTGTTCCAAAACTGTGAAGGCTTTTTTAGATATTGTTTGGCAAACTCTAATCTGGCCTTCCTGTTTTTGATTCTTACCAATGGTTTACATCTTGTGGTGAACCCTCTATATTCACTCTGGTGAAGTCTTCTCTTGATTGTTGACTTTGACACACATACACCTACCTCCTGGAGAGTGTTCTTTATCTGGCCAACTGTTGTGAAGGGTGTTTTCTTCACCAGGGAAAGAATTCTTCGGTCATCCACCACAGTTGTTTTCCGTGGTCTTCCGGGTCTTTTGGTGTTGCTGAGCTCACCGTGAGTTCCTTCTTTTTAAGAATGTTCCAAACAGTTGTTTTGGCCACGCCTAATGTTTTTGCTTTCTCTCTGATGGGTTTGTTTTGTTTTTTCAGCCTAATGATGGCTTGCTTCACTGATAGCGACAGCAGCTCTTTGGATCTCATCTTGAGAGTTGACAGCAACGGATTCCAAATGCAAATAGCACACTTGAAATGAACTCTGGACCTTTTATCTGCTCATTGGGATAATGAGGGAATAACACACACCTGGCCATGGAACAGCTGAGAAGCCAATTGTCCCATTACTTTTGGTCCCTTAACAAGTGGGAGGCACATATGCAAACTGTTGTAATTCCTACACCGTTCACCTGATTTGGATGTAAATACCCTCATATTAAAAATGACAGTCTGCAGTTAAAGCACATCTTGTTCGTTTCATTTCAAATCCATTGTGGTGGTGTATAGAGCCAAAAATGTTAGAATTGTGTCCATGTCCCAATATTTATGGACCTGACTGTATATATTTGTTTGTGTTGTACTAATATAGATAAATGGGCTGATGGTCGAAATAAATTCATGAATGACTTCTTTAATGTAAACATCTTAAAAACATAACAAAACAAAACAAAAAAGCACCACACTCCATAGATCTCATACTATTCCTCCTCAAATTTGGGGGATATGGTGGGCCATATGTTGAGCTATATGTAGTCCCATGATGGCCAGCAAAGCTCCGTATTATAGGGTAAAACACACGAAGTCCTCGTTTAGAGAAATGTTCTTTGTATTACAATTCTACATCTTTCAAAGGAGAAGTATATTGCAGAGAAAAGGTAATATGTACACATGACGTGCAGTCCAGAGGAGGAATTTTAAACCAGAATCAACCTCCCTCATGCACTGTATAGATGACCCAATGCGTCTTGCGGCAGAAAATTGGAAAGCCCAAGTGGCAGACAACAGCAGACAACTTCAGCGCAACAAATAACTCCTCAAATTCCTGTGTATACCAGTGCTGCTGACACTTACATGCGTTTCCACACACAAAAGATATATCATAAAATAGTGCCACGCATATATCTCTATAACCTCATATATGAATGAAAGCATCCCATTATAATTTGTTCCCAAACAGGGATATATTGCTTATATCCACACATATTCCTATAGGTGCTCCTCCACCAGAGACATACATATATACTCTTCACGTCCTTTTATAACCCAAACTGCATAGGTCAAATACCACCTTTCCCTTTTAACCCAGGTAGGTATATTTGTATAGATGACTCCACTTTCCTCCTCACTCTGCTGCAAATGGCCCCGTCTTCTCTTTATCCCACATATCCTTCACATATGTAGACAGAAACTTTTGCCATAGTGTAGTATTTAAATAAAGCGTGATTTGCTAAAAAAACTAAGTGCACACATTTAAAAGTGTCCTGCTGGGACACCACAGTACAAAACCTTGTAAGAATGTATTTTCAATGTGTTCAGGAATTTCCAAGATGGCGGCTCGTAAACTTCTGTTTAGCAGCTTGACATCATTGGCCAATGCAGTGCATACTAGCACATTATGACATTACCTTCCAAGGGATTTTAACATTTTTTTTTCTCTCTAGCTGCGGTTTACTACCAATTTAATTTTTAGGTGCTGTATATGCAAACCCAGTCATTAAAATCTCATCTAATCCTTAATGTTATTTCAGATGTTGTTTTCAATACTTTTAAATCTGCAGCATATATTAAAGTATGACTAACCCTAGGTTCACATCTGTGCGGGTGGTACCGCTGTGGATGCGCACGAAAATCCGTGCAGCGGCACCACCCGCACAGAGAAATGCAGACCCACAGGCGCGGGCCATTAGTTCTAATGGCACGCCGCCCGCACTGGAAAACGCAACCATACTGGCAACCGAGGTTCCCGTACGGGCTGCGTTTTCCAAAGAAGTGCAAGTACTTCTTCCCTGCGTGTCACGGGCACGGGAGTCCATTCCAATGAATGGGCTCTCGTGCCCATGCAAAACGCGGCCTGCACAGCTGCATATATGTGAACCAGGGGTTAAGGCCAAACTTTTTTTTTTAGTTTTGGACAGAGTGGCGAGGGATTAGTACATGCACCTGTGTGGTGTGTATATATATATATATATATACAGTCATGGCCGAAATTGTTGGCACCCTTGATATTTTTCCTGAAAATCAAGTATTTCACACACAAAAAAAGGTATTGCATTAACACATGTTTTGCTATACACATGTTTATTCCCTTTGTATGTATTGGAACAAATATAAAACAGAGGCAGAAAAGCAAATATGACATAATGTCACACAAAAACCCCAAAAATGGGCTGGACAAAAGTATTGGCACCCTTAACTTAATATTTGGTTGCACACCCTTTGGAAAACATAACTGAAATCAGTCGCTTCCTATAACCATCAATAAGCTTCTGACACCTCTCACCCGGAATTTTGGACCACTCTTCCTTTGCAAACAGCTCCAGGTCTCTCTTATTGGAAGGACACCTTTTCCCAACAGCAATTTTAAGATCTCTCCACAGGTGTTCAATGGGATTTAGATCTGGGCTCATTGCTGGCCACTTCAGAACTCTCCAGCGCTTCTTTGCCATCCATTTCTGAGTGCTTTTTGACGTATGTTTGGGGTCATTGTCCTGCTGGAAGACCCAGGATCTTGGACGCAAACCCAGCTTTCTGACACTGGGCCCTACAGTGCGACCCAAAATCCTTTGGTAATCCTCAGATTTCATGATGCCTTGCACACAGTCAAGGCACCAGTGCCAGAGGCAGCAAAACAACCCAAAACATCATTGAACCTCCACCATATTTTACCGTAGGTACTGTGTTTTGTTCTTTGTAGGCCTCATTCCGTTTTCGGTAAACAGTAGAATGATGTGCTTTACCGAAAAGCTCTATCTTGGTCTCATCTGTCCACAAGACGTTTTCCCAGAAGGCTTTTGGCTTACTCAAGTACATTTTGGCAAACTGTAGTCTTGCTTTTTTATGTCTCTGTGTCAGCAGTGGGGTCCTCCTGGGTCTCCTGCCATAGCGTTTCATTTCATTTAAATGTCGACGGATAGTTCGCGCTGACACTGATGCTCCCTGAGCCTGCAGGACAGCTTGAATGTCTTTGGAACATGTTTGGGGCTGCTTATCCACCATCCGGACTATTCTGCGTTGCAATCTTTCATCAATTTTCCTCATCCGTCCACGACCAGGGAGATTAGCTACAGTGCCATGGGTTGCAAACTTCTTGATAATGTTGCGCACTGTGGACAAAGGCAAATCTAGTTCTCTGGAGATGGACTTGTAACCTTGAGATTGTTGATATTTTGCCACAATTTTGGTTCTCAGGTCCTCAGACAGTTCTCGTCTCCTCTTTCTGTTGTCCATGCTTAGTGTGGCACAGACAGACACACAATGCAAAGGTTAAGTGAACGTCTCTCCTTTTTATCTGCTTTCAGGTGTGATTTCTATATTGCCCACACCTGTTACTTGCCCCAGGTGAGTTTACAGGAGCATCACATGCTTGTAACATTCTTATTTATCCGCAGTTGTGAAAGGGTGCCAATACTTTTGTCCAGCCCATTTTTGGAGGTTTGTGTGACATTATGTCGAATTTGCTTTCTTTCCTCCCTTTTTTTGTTTTGTCCCAATACACACAAAGGGAATAAACATGTGTATAGCAAAACATGTGTTAATGCAATACGTTTCGTGAGAAATACATGATTTCCTGGAGAAATATCAAGGGTGCCAACAATTTCGGCCATGACTGTATATATATATATACACCTCCATTAGGTAAATTCACCCTCTCTATTTGACCTGTTTACGATTATCATGAAAGGTGAAAGTAAAAGAAACCTCAAATTTTGGGTTGTCCCAGAAATGCAATGGGCTTGGTGGGGAATTTTCCAATGGGGTCGTTAATTCTGGTGACATAGGGGTCCCCAAGGAATTCCCTTAATTTGCAAAGATTTTCTCACTTCCTGTTTTGACTATGGGACAGGAAGTGAAGGTAAATCTCCCCAATCGGACAAAGATGGCATAAATTAATACCTGGTGATGCTGTCATAAAAGTATGGAACTGTTCAAGTATGCCCTGGTATAGAATGAAACCCACCCTGGGAAAGGACATGCAGCCATGGCTGAAGTGCATGTAGACAAGAAGTGGATGAAAAGAGGTTCCAGGAGATCAGCACAGCTGAAAAGGAGAAGAAAATGTGAAAACAGGTATTTTATTTTTACAAATGTATTTTATTGGTTTAATTAGGTTACAACAATTAAAAGACACATGGGTTACAATTTTAGCAACCAAAAATTGATTTGATGGGCCAGGTTAGCTTTGTATAACATAATAAGTGAGGTTACAATAGATTGGAAGGCGATCACTTGAAAGTGGTGTGGCCCAGATACTGTTACAAACCTAATCAGGGCTTTATGAGGGATTGGCCAGAGTTTACAGAGGAGTAACCAAAAGCAGGGAGAATGGATAGGCAATTAGGCTTAGCCTAATGACAATAGGAGTATAGAAAGGGTAAAAGGGTAACCCAAGATGGAGAGGGAGGCAGGAAGGGGGAGAAAAAAGGTTGTCAAAGGAGTCAGGGCTGAGGTGAGGGTCCCAGAGATCTACCAGATGGGTGCACATGGGAGTAACATATTGAAATGGTGAAAGTAGATCATCTTGGAAGCAGTAATGTAGTGTTAAAGTTTGGAGGGAGGCAGTCTTCTACCCATGGCTACCAGGTCTTAGACTATTTTGTGACTGTCTTGCAGTACAGCTTTGATCTTAGTGTGGACTATTGCTTGAATCACCCTAGTAGTAATAGGTTTAATTGAAATATTATCTGCTTGGCTGTTCAGAAGTGCTATAAGTGGGTCAGAAGTGATCATTTTTGAGAACAGGGTGGAGAGAATCTGAAAATGATCTGTCCAGAACAAGTGTACCGTGGTGCAGGACCACCACACATGGAAAAAGATGCCTATGTCTTTATTTAGATTTAATCTATTTTGATACTGCCACAAGGGGCAGACATGGCTCTTTGATACAGTATACAAAGCTTTACATTAGAAGCAATATAACCAAATGACAGGTCCATGGAGTGTTCAGTACTGCACCCCTTTCCCACCACACTGGTGGTGCTGAAAATGATTTATTGAGTCATCTGTGTCCTATATAGAATTTTGATAAATCAGCCAACTTTAAGATGAATGCAGATTTTAAAATATGCCATTTTTTATTAGTGATAACAAAGGCAATAAAACATTCAGATAGGAATTCCTTTTCCCGAGTTAGTTGTAGATGTAAAATACAATTTTATCACCCAATGCTCTTTACTATACCCCACCCCATATGAATGATTATGCAGACAGAACCATCAAAACAACAGATAGGTGCAGCTGCATCCCTTTCTGACCTAGATCTTTCAAAGTGATAAAATTCTCCTATGGGAAACATTTGGGTTATTCTAAGAAATCAGTTTATCAAAATGTCTAAATGTATCAGCCCTTTGTAAACTACTACTGTAGAATAACAATTGCTTGCAAAAGATTGTTGTGCATTAACTGTATTTTAGACATGATGCAAATATATATACTGTATATATATAGAGCTTTCTAAAGGTGGTATTTATTTATTAAACTTTGCAAATAAATAAGCTTTCTTCATAAATTCAATCCCAAATGTATTCTGCTACTTTTCTTTGGTAAAAAAAGGTATATGTTACTTATAGTGTGTGAAAGTTATACAGTCTACAAACTACGGTGTATATATATACATTTATTAACCATGATGTACTAGCTGCCTATCCCATGCCTTGAGGTCAGGACAATAACATTACCAAAATGACCCATTTTTTGAAGAGAAGACAAACCAAATAAAGGGATCATAAATCCAAGGAGTATATTAAGGCTATAGGGATGCTTTGGGTACAGGTTAATATTGCATGTCCAAAGTTCAAGGCATAAGCGAAGAAGCAGCACTGCCTGTGTCTCACTTTGCAAAGCCTCTAGTTAATCCTAGGTCTTCTCCAGCCTGCGCAGCACAGTGTACCTTCTTCTTGCAGTGAATGCTAGACTCCACCCAATAAGTTTTGTCAGTGTTGATGTCATCAGAAGCACAGACCCCCTTTGTAGTGAGGGTCCAACCCCAAAAGTGAGAGAGTGCCCAAAACGGGATGGTGAAGGTTTCATGGAAGGATTGCACATTATCATGTTATGCATATGACTATCTGGACTCTGTCTTGTTTTATTGGGGCTGTTTTATCATGAAATATTGTATTTATAAATGTCACTTTTAGAGATGAGCGAATCGAACCTGGCGAAGTGGAATTCGTTTCGAATATCAGGAAAAATTCGATTCGCATCGAATCCGAATTTTAGCAAACTTCGGGTGCACGAATCGAATTTTTCCCGATCAGCCGGCAAAAGTGTCACTGCAGAGAGCTCCGCTATTTCTGACAGTTCTGACAGTTCATTTACAGCGGTTGAAACATTGTATCTATTTGTTTCCATTTAGGATACAGATGTTTTTATTCGGAAATAAATAGATACAATGTTTCAACCGCTGTAAATGTGAAGGAACTGTCAGAGAACTGTCAGAAATAGCGGAGCTCTCTGCAGATACACTTTTTGCTGTACTGGAATACTTCTTCTTTTCATTCTTCTTCTTTTCATTCTTCTTCTTCTTCTTCTTTTCATTCTTCTTCTTTTCATTCTTCTTTTCATTCTTCTTCTTCTTCTTCTTCTTTTCATTCTTCTTCTTCTTCTTTTCATTCTTCTTCTTTTCATTCTTCTTTTCATTCTTCTTCTTCTTCTTTTCATTCTTCTTCTTCTTCTTTTCATTCTTCTTCTTCTTCTTTTCATTCTTCTTTTCATTCTTCTTCTTCTTCTTTTCATTCTTCTTCTTCTTCTTTTTCATTCTTCTTTTCATTCTTCTTCTTTTCATTCTTCTTCTTCTTCTTTTCATTCTTCTTTTCATTCTTCTTCTTCTTCTTTTCATTCTTCTTTTCATTCTTCTTCTTCTTCTTTTCATTCTTCTTTTCATTCTTCTTCTTCTTCTTCTTCTTCTTCTTCTTCTTCTTCGTCGTGCCCCGTGACTGCCCAAATGAGTGAAGTGTGCGGTGATTCTAAGATCGACGGCACTCATCTGCATGTCATACTGACTGACAGTATTATTTCTCTTCCCCAGCAGACTCCAAGGGCATTTAAATTAAAAGTACAGTGTTCTGCACTAATATAAAGGCTCTCTGAAGCCTAGAAACCCTTTTAATAAGTTAAATTTGCAGCGAATAAATTCGCATCGAATCAAATTTCTCCCGCAAATTCCGCGAATCAGCCAAATCAAATTTTTGAATAATTCGCTCATCTCTAGTCACTTTGTCACAGTTTGGCACTGAATCATTGGAGTGGTTATGTTTTGTATTTTTATCACTATAATTTATATACTGTATATACATTGTTATGAGAGCTTTGCATTATAATTGCATTATAATTTTTAATGTAACATTTACACATTGTTTTAAGAGCTTTGCAGTATTCAGTCTAGAGTGCAGCACTTATTATATTATATTTTTTAATTTTGTGCTTGCAGCTTGGTGATTTAACCTAATCTGTGTGCAGGATTATTGCTTTAATAAATTCTGCATCTAATTTCCTGTCACCTTATCACATTTTTTGTGGCCCTGGAGCAGCAGGACAGTAGAAACACCCACAAAATTCTCACATTTTAGAGCATAAACAGTCATTTTTAAGAGGCATGGTACTTCTTTTTCATTTGTTCCACATAATTTGGAAATGAACATTTATTTTTTAACACAATGTTGTCAATTTAATAGGATATTTTTCACACAAACACAGTATGGGCATACTTAGAATTACACCCCAAAACACATTCTGCTCCAGCCTAATTGGCTGGACAAAATTTTTGGCATCTTCTCAAAATTGTAAGAAATAATTGCATTCCAAGTTTTTGGTGCTTCTGTAATTTGTAATTAAACTCATCTGTGTCAGTTAATAGATCCTAATGTCCCTGTGTCCAACATTGGCAAGACGTTTACAGTCCATGGCACTGTAGCTAATCTCCCTGGACGTAGACGAAAAAGAAAACCTTGATCAAAGATTGCAACAAAGGATTGTTCAAATGGTGGATAAAGAACCTCGACCAACTTCCAGACAAATTCAAGCTGACCTTCAGGCACAGGGTACAACTGTGTCAGCGTACACTATACATCACAAACTGAATGAAAAGGGATGCTATGGTAGGAGACCCAGGATGACCCAACTGCTGACACACAGAAACCTAAAAAAGCCAGATTGGAGTTTGCTGAAACATACCTGAGGAATCCAAAAACCTTTTGGGAGAATGTGCTGTGGACAGATGAAACAATATTACAGTTTTTTGGTAAAGCCCATCATTCTACTATTTTCAGAAAAAGAAATAATGCCTTTAAAAAAAGATTACAGTCCCTACAGTCAAACATGGTGGAGGTTCACTGATGTTTTGGGGTTGCTTTGCTGCTTCAGGCACTGGATGTCTTGACAGTGTATATAGCATTATGAAATCTGAAAACTACCAAAGAATTCTGGGGTGCAATGTAGGATCCAGTGTAGGGTAGTGTCGGAAAGTTGGGTCTCCGTTAGAGGTCATGAGTCTTACAGCAGGACAATGACCCAAAGCACACATCAAAAAAAACATCCAGAAATGGTTTAAGACAAAGCGCTGGAGAGTACTGAACTGGCCAGGAATGATCCAGATCTCAATCCCATAGAGCACCTCTGAAGAGATCTCAAAACAGCAGTTGGGAAAAGGAACCCTTCCAATCTGAGATACCTGGAACAGTTGGTGAAATAAGAGTGGTCCACAATTCCAGTAAAGAGGTATAAGAAACGTATTGATGGTTACAGGCAACAACTGATTTCAATTATTTTTTCCAAGGGTTGTGCTACCAAATATAAATTGAGGGTGGCAATCATTTTGTTCAGTCCATTTTTGGGGTTTTGCATGGAATGTGTCAGATTTGGCTTTTTGTTTCTCCACTTTTTTGTATCATACCAATACAAACAAAAGAAATAAACATATGAATGCCTAAACATTTGTAATTATTGCTGGGTGAAGTGGTACAATATCTGACAGAAATGCAGGGGTACCAATATTTTTGGCCGTGACTATATGTAAACTGTGTTATCTGCCAAAGTGTTTGCAAGTTTGAGCGGCCAGTCCAGTAAACCAGGCACCCCTTACAAACAGCACAGTATTGCACTGCCAATGTAGCTTAGTCAAGAACATACCTCTAACCTCGAACAATGAAGGTGCAGCAGCACCTCGATAAGTCATCCTTCTGCTTTCTTCAGTGTGTTTACTGTCACAACATGTCCAGTGTAGCTTGTGAGATCTTGTCATCTGTTGTACCATGAATTACAGGAGCCTGGTATCAAAACAAATTTAGACAAATACTTACCTTAGTTTCATTTCAAATACATCTACTAATTTCTTAAAACGGACGGTACTTGCTTTAATCTGTATTTTTTTTTTTATACAGTATATCTATCGGAAGTTCATATGTGTTACTGTGCAGATGTTAATATTTTTGCATGTTAATAGGATATCATGCAGCCATACTGGTCACAGTGATATTAGCGTTACAAGCATTTCTACTTACCTTTGCAGTCTTAATAAACAGGTCATAAATCACTAGGAACCTCAGTCACAGTCTTCATCTTGATAAATTGCTATCTTCTTAATGTATGTGCTTAAAAGTGTCTGCTGTTGCGAAGATTTACTAATCTATTTAATTAATATGTCAAACATTTAGATATTTCTTGACCTCTTTCTTGCTGCATTTACCACAGCATATGTGTGTTTCCAGACTTAGCTCCCATTTCTTTTTCTCTCAAAATTAGCATGTTCCAGCAATTTTATACTGTGCTGAAACGCAATATTGCACCCAACTCTTCTACCATCTGTCCATTGATGGACTGAGGGTTTTTTTTTTCCAAAATAAAATAAAAACATTGCAGATAATGCTACAAAATTGTAATCTGTAGATAAACTTATCGCTTTGCTTGGTACAGTATAGCATTTATAACATATGAAAGTGAATCTGTACTAAGAAAAATCATGATGACAATAATCCCCAAATGTATTGCCAACTAATATACTGTATATTCTGCACATTAAGCTATTAAAATAAATAAAGCCAAGAACAGAATTCAGAGAACAACAGTCTTGCTTACTAAAAAAACAACAAAATTAGCAGCTCAGTGATATATTAAGCTAAAAAAAAGTAAATAAAAAAGGCAAGGGTTTATTATCACCTTAAGGATTGCTAACAGGAAAAATGAGAAGCTAAGTTGATATAACGCTACATGGTTGCAAGATGACATGACATGAGCACCTAACTGCTACTTAACTAAAGCATGGGCATTGCTAGAATTGTGAAAGACATGGGCATAACAGTCCCTGTGCAGTAGAGCTCAGACTAAGGGAGGGAAAAGCAGTTGTGCTGCTGTGCAAGGAGCATGCAAAAAGGAAGAGAGAGCCAACTGATAGAGTTGAGCTCAGTGTGCGGATTCTCCTTTCAATGTCCAGTCAGAGGCTGGGGAGGGATAAACCCTGTAAGTGTTACCTTACTACATCAGAGAGAAATTAAGTCTCCCACCCTGCTAGGCAGGACTACACTGAGAAAATGTTTAGCTGTTTGCCTGGAGTCCAGCTTTAAGAAAGGGTTCCTTTAAAAGCCCTGACTAACACTTTGTACTATATAGGCTTTCCCTTCTGCTGACAACAATGTGCTGGTAACAGCTTGCAATATTGGACATACAGTATCTAATGAGTGTCTTACCAGTCTTTCTGGTTGTTTTTGCCTAAATTAGAAGTGACAGTGATTGGGTGGATCAGTCACCAGCACTCTTTCTCTACTAGCAGCTGTAATTGAATAAAAAAAAAAAATAGAAAATATGTTTTATTTAATTGGCTACAGTAAATTGAAATCTGATTAGTTATTACTTTGCACACCATTTTTTTGTCTTTCCATTGCTTGATTGAAATGACATGCAAATCGCTGGAAATCCCACATTGGTTAGTAGGGGCAAATTTTTGTGCCATTAATATTATTATTATTATTATACAGGATTTATACAGTGCCAACAGTTTGCTCAGTGCATTACAATATAAAAGGAGACAATACAGTAACGATACAGTTCAATAAAAGAAGGTTAGGAGGGCCCTGCTCCTTAGAGCTTACAATCTAAGAAATTTACAAACTTTGCCATAGTAAGCACTGACAATTTAAAGTATATTTTTTTCTCCTGGAGTAAGAAAACACAGGCCTTACTCATGTCATGTGTTTTGACATTCTTTTACAAACATTCTAAAACATTTAGAAAAGTATATAGATGAAAATAACAAATGAAATGTGTACTTTCCTGATGCCATTGTTAATTTGCTGTTGCTGATGGATAAAAAAAGAAGGTCACTCATATAACTTTTAATATTTCTTTTGATGGGCTTTAGCACAGGCATAATATTAAAAGACTTGGGGTTTACAAAAAAACCTTTATACTCACCTAGGTGGATGCAGCATCGATCTGATTCTGCATCTGTCCCCCGCCACCTCTGCACTGAGAGCTCAGCGATCAAAGACCACTGACCACTCAGTTTCTCTCCTCTGTTTTAAGCAGAGAGCTGTGATTGTCAGTCACTGGCTTTCCACTCTGCCCCTCCAACGCTCACTGGAGCACTGGGCTGGGGAGGAAAAGACAGACTGGCTCAGTCTCCTAGCGGCGAAGGTGAGAGGCTGAGTCAGCTGCTGGTTCAGACATCTGCGTGGATCTCGACTGTAGGATCTTTCCCCGAGCTAGACTAAAAACGGGTCACACTCTGATGTCTGCTACCAGGTAATGACCTTTCAGACAGGACATTTTACATCCAGGACTAAGTCAGTTCCAGCATATCCATTTATTCTTGGAATCATTACTTAGAACCTTCAGTTTTAGGGAGCAGTACAGCACAATCTACCTTTTCCAGATGCTGATTGCAGTTTTGGATTCCTGCCTGTGCCTTGGAGCGGCACTACAGCTGGAAAAGTTTCCAAAATAATGTAGGGGCTACTGTTGTTGCTACTGGCAATGCCAGCAGAGACATCTGTGGTGGGGTAGCAGTATAATAAGGAGTGAAGGGCCTTATTGTCCAAACTGGGACCAGCTATTTGTGCCAAGCTCAGGAGGCACATGTGGTATGGTAGAACGTTACCCTACTTACTTTACACATAGGAGGGCAAGCAGCAGATAACCATGCTCTAGGAGATGAGAGGTGCTGCTTTGATGAAGATGTGGAGTTAAAGAACTCCCTATCTTAGAGCATGACTTGGCCATAATTCTTTAAGATGAGAAAATGATGAGTTGCAACTTTTGGAAACTCAACAATTACATAGAATTTTTAGGAGGCTGAAGAAGTGGATTGGGTGAGGAGAGAGCGTGAAGAATCCTGTAATGTAACCTGTCCTTCCCTCTTACTGTCAAACAATAAAAATCCTGAACATTGTCAGATTTTCTAGCTTTTCCTCACTGTACCAAATATGTGTTTGGCTTTGTCCTCTGTGTCTTCACTGTCCCATCATTTCCTTCCCTGGCAAGAAGTAAGTGGAAGCAGTGGGTGTGATGTCCATGCCATCATCCTCCTGAACCTCACACAATCACTATAGTATCTCTTAACTATCAGCCTGGATGGATTGCATGATCCAGCCCCTGGCATCATGGGGTAATTATATACTTAAATACTTAATCCTTGCTGATATTGCTGTCGATGTTGTATTGGTGTTCACACTGGGGAGACTCACTCTTTACATTTGTTTAACCATTGTCAATTTTACAATCATTGTCTCTGGGATTAAAAATTGAGGGAAAACCCTAAACTTGTAATTGTCAGGAGCAGGTATTTAGGAAAAGGCTTCTAATCTAAAAAATGTTTCCCTTACACTGGAGAGATTTATTTTCAGTTCCTGTTGTATCCACAGGGCACTATATTAAGCTAAATCTTCTTATTACAGATAACAAATAATTTCCCAATAATTTTAACTATTCCTGATCCTATACAAAACTCAAGAAAAGTGTTTTAGCTTTGGATATACAGTACAATAAATTCCTCCAGCAGTGGGACTGATGGAACTGATTCCATATTAATATTATATAAATAATAGAAATACATTCACAGTTTAAAAATACCCTCACAATGGACACTGCCCTTACTATTACATAGCAATGTTCTTTGGCATGAAAAAGGATGATTTATAGCCTTATAGCAATAAAAACGCAATAGGGTTTTTTTCTTCAAGAGGAATTCCTTTATTTTCCAGTGTATAGAACATTATTTTCTCTGAAAAAAAGATAAGCAGACTAAGTTTTCTTTCACATGAGCACATTGTGTAACCCAGTTACAGACGGCTCAAGCATTTCCTCTTAAATATGCTGCTAATGATGGCTCAAGCAGGAGATCATTGGGAGCCTTGAAGAGTAGACATGTCATCTCCCATTATGTGAAATGATTTTTACTTCATCCATGTCAGCAGAAAGCAGCAGACATAGTTCATTCCCTGTAGACACGAGGACACCGTCGCAGTGTTCACCAGAATGCCTGCACTTATGAAAGATTAATGCGTCGAGCTTCCAAAGCACAGGCATGAAAGGCAGTGTTGTCTGCTTTTCTGTATTATAAAGTGTAAATATAGCAGCTTTTTTAGCAGCCAGCTAATGGAAGAATGTGTACCAAAGGGCCCTCCTGTGACATTTATTTAAATTTTTGTATATTATAAATGATTAAAGGCTGTATACTTAAATATTTAGTAAGGGATGATGCATGAAAGAGCTTGTTACTTGGTTTTATTGGTTTATATACATTAAGAATATACGTATAATGAAAAGGCATAACTGTTTTTCAGGTTTTTATATTTGTTTGTGATGCCATTTGAGAGATTTTTTACCTGACTTACTGCCTCTCTGACCTCATAAAAGAAATAGGAGGAGCGGTTGTCACTAGGGCCGAATTTATCCTTTTGCCTCCTCTAGTCCAGTATCTTGCAGCCTCCTCCCCCATGCTGTTTTTGGTGTTTCCCCCAAACACGCACACGCAATGCAAATGCACTGTTTCAAATGCTGTGAATATGAATAAGAATGCATAATTATAGACATAGTGGATTTAACATTTGTTACCTGTAGTGAAAAACAGAGTTGACTGAAGAAGGGAGCCTGATCCCCGAAACACGCTAGCTTTTCCACTAGATGTTTCAGAGATAGGACGAGCCTCCTAAGGCTGTATTTCTTATGCGCCTGCTGTTTCCATGTGTTTGTGAGTATGTTTTTGTCTCTTGGAATTTATTACATTTTATTAAGGTAATGCACAAGGAGTTTGTACCCTCTTGTGTGTGTTTTTACACTCATTTCCATGCTAATGTAGGCAGAAACACAACCATTTCTGTATTGATGCAAGCAGAAATATGTGCAGAGTGACACAACCATTTCCACATTGATGCAAGCAGAAATGTGTGCACAGCAGGGGCTGTTTCCATTTGGAAACTCGGGCACTGCCCAAGGGCCCGGTGTCAGTAGGGGGCCCCATGAGATGCCCCTGGTACCTTTTTCATAGGCTTTTTTGAGTTAGGCAAGGACACAGGGGCCCCATGATCCCCTATTGCCCGGTGGCCCCATAAGTTGTCAGTCCGCCCCTGGTGCACAGTGACGCAACTATTTCTGTACTGATACAAGAAGAAATGTGAGCACAGTGACAAAAGCATTTCTGTACTAGCAGAAATATGTTAACAGTGATACAACTTTTTCCATAGTGATGCAGGCAGAAACATTCATGCAGAGACATGATAAATATCAAACTGACAGAACTAGGTATGTGTTCACAGAGACACAATGAATACAATACTGGCTCAAGGAGGTATATGCCCACAAAGAAACAATGAGTTGATTAGTAACAAAGCATGAATGTGTTCTCAGAAAGCAAAGCCACTACTGGAGTAACAGAAGAAGGAGGGTGTCAGCAGAGATACAAAGAGAAGTGTAAGAACACAAGCAGACAGATATGTTTATGTAGTACCTATATTGTGGGTTTAGTTTTGTATCACCTAGTGTGGATTTTGTTTGAATGATTTTGGTGTGAAGTTAAGATGCAAGGCTGAATTTGTAGAAAGTAAATACATTTTAGGTGACAAATGTTATGTGTGTTGTAGAAAAACATGAGTTATTAACTGATAACTCCCTTTCCAGGACGATCGCATGAAAGTAGGATCCTACTCTACAAGAAACTCGAGCAGAGAAAGAAGTTAAAAGCTCCATACCATCTGCTGCCCCTCAGTAATATCAAAGACTAACCAAAAGGAAATCAGAACAATAAAATTAAATTGCTCGCCCTCAAACATAACAAACCAAGGGTGGGAACCTTACCATCCTGGAGGATTCATGGAAAAGGAGTTATCAGGTAATAACTCGTGTTTTCCCAAGGCATCCTCTAGGATGGTCACATGAGAGATGCCAATGATGTATAACTAGGGAGGGACACAGCCTGAAGCACTTTCTTGACTAGAGACCAGGTCGATCCTATAATGCCTCACAAAGGTGGATTCAGTAGATTAACTAGCCGGTTTGCAAATCTGCTCAATGGTGGCTCAGCCCTCTTGGTCCAGAAAGTGGCAATTGAACAGTTTGAATGAATTGTAATTCTAGAAGGACAGTCCAAATCGTGGAGACCATAGGCCAGTTTGATGGTAGGTTTAATCAATCTGGCTATGGATACTTTGGTTGTTAGTTTCTCCTTGTTGGCACCACCAAAAAAATAAATACTGCTGAAGATTTTCTAACCTCTTTGGAAACTATCAGGTAATTTAGTATTGTACATCTTTTTACATCCAAAGTGGCAAAGTTTTCTTCCTTTTGCTTTTCGGAGGCACTGGAATGGAGGGTAACACTATCACTTGTTCCCAGTGAAAATGTGTAGCAATCTTACATAAGAACATGTAATCTACTCTCAGTACTATTTTGTACTATTTTGTCAGGGATGATTGTCAGATATGTCTCCTTTACCGACAGTGATTGGAGCTCACTCATTCTTCTTGCTGAAGTTACTGCAACAAAGAAGTCCAGTTTGTATATCAAATATTTCAGAGGTATGTCATTCAGTGTTTGAAGGAAGGTTTTGTGAGTGTTGCTAGACAGACCAATAAATCCCACGATGTCACCCCTTGGACTGGGCAGGGGCTGTAAATAATCTTTTCACCAGAGGTAAAGCTTGCTCCAGAAGAACTGGTAAGACCTCTCTGTGAATACTAAGTGATACCGAGCTCCTAGTCTTCCCCCCAGCCCACACACCACCCCTCATTGACTTCTCCATCACGTCCAACAATGCCACTATCAGGCCCACCCCGCAGGCCAGAGTACTTGGTGTCATTCTGTACTCCAACCTATCCTTCCAGCCCCAAGTGCAATCATTAACAAACTCATGCAGACTCCACCTCCGCAACATCGCCAAAATCCGCACGTTCCTGACCCCGGAAACTACTAAGCAGCTCATCCACTCCCTCATCCTATCACGACTCAATTACTGCAACTCCCTCCTCACTGGCCTGCCTCGCCACAGGCTATCCCTGCTTCAGTCGATCCTGAATATGGCAGCCAGACTCATTCACCTTACCAACCGCTCCGTTTCCGCCACCCCCCTCTGCCAATCCCTCCACTGGCTTCTGATTGCACAATGGATCAAATTCAAAATCCTAACACTGACGTACAAAGCTGTCCACCATACTGCCCCAAATTACATCACCAGCCTAATATCCAAGTACCACCACCCACACACGCACACTCCGCTCCTCACAAGACCTCCTTCTCTCTAGTTCCCTGGTCTCCTCCTCCCATGTCCGCCTCCAGGATTTCTCCAGGGTGTCACCCATCCTCTGGAACTCCCTGCCCCAACCCATCAGACTATCACCTACTCTCCTCTTCTTTAGGCACACCCTGAAAACCCACCTCTTCAGGGAAGCCTACCCCATCCCCTGCTAATTTCCGACCTCCTCCACTCCATCCCCCACAGCTATCTCCTCCTGTACCTATATCCCCTCCCTCCTAGATTGTAAGCTCGAAAGAGCAGGGCCCTCGAACCCCTCGTGTATCGCATTTTATTGTTATTGTACTGTCGCATGTTCTGTCTCCCTTTACAATGTACAGTGCTGAGCGAAACGTTTTCGCTTTATAAATACTGTATAATAATAATAAGCCCATGTCTGCCCTCTTGTAAAATTCCAGGATATCTAGAATATTGCCACAATCAACATTGCTTCTTAAGGCCCATGCTCTGTAAGTCTTCCATACTTTAGCATAGATCTTTGCAGTCACTTCTTTTCTGCTTTTTAGATGTGTAGCAACCACTCTCACAGACAATCTCTTTGCTAGGAAAGTGCTCTATTCAGGATCCATGCTGAAAGCTTTAGAATTCTCAGCTGAAAGTGAAAACATACCATGTTGGTGGAGCAGGTATTTCCTCTCTAACAGCGTCCAAGGTGGTTCCTCTGCCAGCATTTGCAGAAAAGCAAACAAGGCCCTCTTTGGCCAGAATGAGGCTACAGCAATCACTTGGGCTTTGTCTACTTGGATTTCTTCAGCACCTTGGTGATCAGCTGTGTTGGAGGGAAAGCTATAAGCATCTATCCCCAGCTCTCACCTCTATTGTCAAAGGATACAAAATGCATTGATCTTCCTATTTGCCTCGGAGGCAAACAGATTCACTACTGATGTTCCCCACTGATGTGTTCAATGTGACTTGAAGATCTCCTGGTGGAATTCATATTATCCTTGGTCTAACAAGACTATGGTCTAACAAGACCATGCTAAGAAGGTCCACCAACTGGTTATTTTCTCACTTTATATGAACCACTAAAATGAACTCTAGGTTATTTTGCCCATGCTGGGGTTTGGGAAGCTTTTTCCAGCAATCGTTTTTGCCACCTGATTTATGTATGCCATAGTTGTGATTCTAGTACATGTAGACCCCTTATCTGTTCTTTTCTTGAAATCCTAAGAGGGCCCCTGCGAGGGCATATTGTGAGCTTGTTATAGTCTTAAAAACAAAACTTTCCTAATAAAAATATTGAAACAGAAATCCTAAGAGGGATCTGTACATTGCTGTGAGCTCCTCCACATAAGCATCGACCCCTGTGTGAGACCACCCAAGCCAGCAGAAATGGAGGCAAGGGGGAACTAGACAAAAAAAGTCAGAAGACAGGAAAGGGAAGGATGCAGCCCATTGCAGCCTGCCAGCATCCTCCCCACATCCTCTCTCCCTCTCTGTAAACACAGGACCACTTTGCCTGCACCACATTAGAGGGTAAAAGAGAGGTATTCCCAGGTTCCTCCACGAATACACATGAACTGAGGGGCAGCAGATGGTAGGGAGCTTTTAACCACTCTCTGTGCTTGTGTTTCCTGTAGGGGGAGGGACCTATCTCTCAGGTGACCTACCTGGATTATGACTTGGGAAATGAGAGTTACAGTATGTATGTAAATTTGAATGAGAAGAGGGAAAAAGCTAAGAAAGAAATAAGAAAACTATAAGTGGCCTTGATACTAAGCTCCCTGTTCAACTACCCAGCAGGCAACTCTGTTATTGCCTCTCCTTCTCCTCCTATCTGCACATGCACCCCAACACAGCCTTTCTAATTGGTGGAGGGTGTTTTTGGGTGTCAGAAATGGTACATAGCTGTGCACAAGAGGAAAGGGAGGTTGGCACCTGTTCTCTGTACAAATCCCCACTGGAAACTTTAACTAGCTTTGGTGACTAAGTGCTGCTCTTGGTATGAGTTTAGACGTTAGTGGTATGTAATGCAGAATTCAGGGGACAAGAGTAAGTAACACTGAGTGTAGGAGTCAGTAGTCATTTCTGAAAAGTTCAGTGGTCAGTAGTATGTAATGCAGAATTTAGGGGTCAGTAGTAAATAACCCAGAGCTCAGAAGTAAATAATACACAGTTCATACAGTGTCTTGAAAACGTATTCATATCCCTTGACATTTTCCACATTTTGTCATGTTACAACCAAAAAAGTAAATGTATTTTATTGGGATTTTATGTCATAGACCAACACAAAGTGGCACATAATTGTGAGTGGAAGGAAAACGATAAATGTTAAAATTTTTTACAAATAAATATCTGAAACGTGTGATGTGCATTATTCACCCCCTTTACTCTGATACCCCTAACTAAAATCTAGTGGAACCAATTGCCTTCAGAAGTCACCTAATTAGTAAATAGAGTCCACCTGTGTGTAATTTAATCTCAGTATCAATACAGCTGTTTGTTAGAGAACAATAGTGGACAAACAGCATCATAAAGACCAAGGAACACACAGACAGGTCAGGGATAAAGTTGTGGAGACGTTTAAAGCAGGGTTAAGTTATAAAAAAAAATATTCCAAGCTTTGAACATCTTATGGAGCACTGTTCAATCCATCATCTGAAAATGGAAAGAGTATGGCACAACTGCAAACCTACCAAGACATGGCCATCCACCTAAACTGACAGGCCAGGCAAGGAGAGCATTAATCAGAGAAGCAGCCAAGAGGCCCATGGTAACTCTGAAGGAGCTGCAGAGATCCACAGCTTATGTGGGAGAATATTAGTCGTGCACACCACAAATCTGGCCTTTATGGAAGAGTGGCAAGAAGAAAGCCATTGTTGAAAGCCATAAGAAGTCCCATTTGCAGTTTGCAAGAAGCCATGTGGGGGACACAGCAAACGTGGAAGAAGGTGCTCTGGTCAGATGAACCCAAAATTGAACATTTTGGCCTAAAAGCCAAACGCTATGTGTGGCGGAAAACTAGCAGTGCACATCACCCTGAACACACCATCCCCACCGTGGAACATGATGGTGGCAGCATCATGTTGTGGGGATGCATTTCTTCAGCAGGGACAGAGAAGCTGGTAAGAGTTGATGGGAAGATGGATGGAGCCAAATACAGGGCAATCTTAGAAGAAAACTTGTTAGAGTCTGCAAAAGACTTGAGACTGGGGAGGAGGTTCACCTTCCAGCAGGACAACGACCCTAAACATACAGCCAGAGCTACAATGGAATGGTTTAGATTAAAGCATATTCATGTGTTAGAATGGCCCAGTCAAAGTCCAGACCTAAATCCAATTGAGAATTTGTGGCAAGACTTGAAAACTGCTGGGTCTTCTCTCTTCCAGAGATTTAAGGTTCAGTGCTTCTCACATCCCCTCCTCTTCTTCTGGGGCCACCCTCTTCTTGTTTCGGCCAATATCCTGATAGCTGGCTCCATTCTTCTGGACTGCATTGCATATGTGCCACAGTCAGTGTACAGATGAAAAAAACATTGCTAGCAGGCCATTTTTAATGCAAATTTTAACGCTACTTGTTTACTGCATGGCCATCCTTGTGATGGTTCACTGAATATGTACTGTGTACAAAAACCTCTCTTTTTTCTTGGCTACAGTAGGCGATCTAAAAATAGAGCAAATACTATTTAAATCTGAGGAATTGTACCTGTACAAAATGGGACTGCCAATTAGCCTGCAAATTAATGTTTATCATAATTATGTTTTCATTATGCAGGGAGAAGCTTTGTGCTTACATGCAAAATAACCAAGGACAATCTCGGAATGTTAACTGTCATTTCGTATCCTATTTTAAAGGTACAGTTAGTGAAAGAAATTTTCTGCATGTTCTAGGCCAAACATTATCTTGGTAGTTTCTTATTTATAACTAATTAGAAACCTAAAGGTGTGTTAAGGCTGCAGATGATGTTTCCTTTGTAATGGTGCAACAATCCCATCTATAATTACTAGAGATGGGAAGGCCTGGAAAAAAAACAGAAACATTGGGAATTTTTTTTTTCCAAAGCTGTTTTTTTGTTTTCTTTCTGGAAAAATTTGGAAAAAAAGAAAGAAGTGTGGAATATGCGCTTTTACAATGATACATATTATATCTATGACATGGTATTCAGATTATATAACATGAAGACCTTAAAGCGGAGTTCCACTCAACCTATCAAAAAATAAAAGTCAGCAGCTACAAAAACTGTAGCTACTGACTTTTAAAAAACAGCCACTTACCTGTCCCTTGGTCCCGTGGTGTGTCCCCCGCAGCTCGTTTCACCGGCTGTCCTGTATTCCAGGAGGCCGGCATCTTCAGTGTGGGCACCCGGCTGTGATAGCTTGTGGCTTCACAGCTGGGTACCAACTGTGCATGCGTGAGTAGCGCTGCGCTTCCTGAATGGTCCTGTAGTCTTCTGGGACCTGTCACGTGTCCCAAAAGACTACAGGGAGGGAGGACACCTTCTGTTTCCAATCGCTGTGGCGATTGGACCAAGAAGTGGGAGTGGGTACCTGTCAAATTCGGGTACCGGCTCCCCCCCTGCCCCCCAAAGGTGCCAATCCTTAATGGGGAGCAGGGGAGCAGTCCTTAAAGCAGATCTTCCCCTTTTGGGTGGAGCTCTGCTTTAATGAAAGATTTCTGAGACTTTATGTGAAGTCTTAAATTATTGCAACTGCTGTCATCTGAAGACAAGCGAATCCTGGAATACAATTAAAGTAACAGAGGACTTCCCAAAGCAATTCTCAGACAAGAGAAATATGCATTTATGCCACTGGAGGGCACTGCAGGGAAAGGGCTCCAGTTTGGTTTGCTTGTGAGCTCCATCTTGTATCTCCTACAGTTGAGTGATTGTTGGGATACAGTAGATGATAGTTTCTGTCCTCTCAAGCCTTCACAGGTAAGAGGGTAAACTAATTTATCTTTATAACCTTTAAATGATTCTTATTAATGTTCTTCACCATCACAGCATAATGTTTACCTGTTTGATTAGAGGAGAAAATCTGGTGCATTACCAGGATCAATGGCCTATGATCAGCCTATTAAAGAATACAAACAATGGTATGTTAAAAAATAGTCCTTAGAAGTCCTTAATGTTCTTGCAAAGTGCTTATAAGTCCTTGGGTAATACAAATTCCAAGAGTTCTAAAACAGCACAGGCAGCAGCCATCCGCAGAGTATGACCAGCTCTGTAAAGGAACATGAAAGGGAGAAAAGCAGGCACCAGCTAAGTGCAGTATATATGTAGGTAGGTTTATTAAAATTGGTTAAAAAACACTCACAAAATAGCTTTCAGTTAAGGTCCACCATTCACTCCTTACTGCAGAATCCGTCGGTATAAACCAGGCTGGGAGATGGAGGAAGATGGAGTAGGGCTGCCCTGTGTACATCAGGAAGTGCACCGGAACCAGCATGAAATGCACAGGCAAAAGTGACATCACCAGTAGGAAGAGAAGATCAGGACCAGTATCAGGCTATGTCTATATCAGCTTGCTCCTTCTACAGGCCTGGGGTTGTATTGCTCAGGGGTGGACTGACCATTTGGAAACTCGGGCACTGCCCAAGGGCCCAGGGTCAATAGGGGGCCCCATGAGATGCCCCTGGTACCTTTTTCATAGGCTTTTTTGAGTTTGGGCAAGGACACAGGGGCCCCATGATCCCCTATTGCCTGGGGGCCACATGAGTTGTTAGTCCACCCCTGGTATTGCTATTACTGTCCTTATATAGAAAGGAAGAGGGGGGAGGAAGGAACAGCTCCATGAGACTACAAAGATCAGCGGACCAAATACCTTAACAATATTAAGTATTAGGGGAGCATACTGATAAGACATGACCTGATGCTTCACAAAATGTTAGCAAAAACCAAAAATTATATAGAAGACAATAAATAAATTAAGAGCATAATTACATATGGGTAAAAATGGGAGAATATTGGTACAAGCAAGTACAGGCATACCTCAGTTTACGAATTTAATTAATTCTGCGGGACTTTTCGTATTGCGGAAAATTTGTAAACCAAAACGTGGTTTCCCTTAGGAGTAAATAAAATTGAAATGGGTGTAGCGCTAATAACAAATAAATGTATACAAAGTGCTTGAAACTCTAGCACATAGTCATAGGGGGTATGCATACCCCCTATGACTATGTGCTAGAGCACGAAACTCGTCAGAGGCTACAGCGTCTTGACGTCACTCCACCGCTGGCAGCCATCTTGGGCACACATGGTCAGTCTGTTTGTTTTCTGTTTATGCACCCTGATTTGGGAATAAAAATCCTTTGATTAATACAGTATCACGCTATGTGACATCCTTTTTTGGGCTCTCTGTGAGTCTAACCATTCACAGAGCCTATCTTAGAGAAAACCTGACGTTACTGTTACTAATTGGAGGACCCTGAAGGGAATAGGAACCTGGCCATGCACCATAGTGGATGATCTGGCTGACCTGATGAGACAGTTACATCTCAAATGCGTGATTAAATCGTGCATCTGGTGAGTGCGCAATTTACCTATTATCGGTCACACCATCTAACACTCTGGAATAAGAAATTGGAATATCTATTTTGAGATCTCTTATGATCCCCACGTTCAATTAATTGGACTTTCACCTATCACTTTAACCACTTCAGGTGGTTTTGATTGTGCACTTTATATTTATTGTATTTATGTTTCATCTTCAACACCTATGTCACTATTTTGAATTTTTTTGCACTATCGGCACTTTATATGTTATATGAGTTGAATGAGTCATCATTCTCCATCTGCATCAAGCACTTCGTGTACATTTATTTGTTATTAGCGCTGCACCCATTTCAATTTTATTTACTCCTGTACTGTACAGGGACATGATTAAAAAAAAATTTGTAAATGCATTAAAAACCAATTAATCCGTTCCAGAGGTCAGAAAAAAGTAAAAAAAAAAATGTATCTGTTCAAAACTCTTTATAAAGTGCACTTTAAAAAAACAATTAATCCGTTCGTATTGCGAAAAAAAAATTGTAAACCGAGGCATTATTTTCAATGGATTTTCATTCGTAAATCGAAACTTACGTTAACCAAGGCATTTGTAAACCGAGATATGCCTGTATACAGAAAAGTCTGAAAGTATATAACCATGCCTTTATACTCATATGTGAAAAAAGGGGCTATTGTATAAAAGACCATAACATAAATAAAACAATTAGAGTTACAAAACATTTTTAAAAACATTATAAGAGATTCTAGAAATAACGTGATACTTACTTGTACTTATAGTGATACAGAAACTCCCATAGACCTTATGGGTCCGATATCCTGTAATAGAAAGGACCCTATAGGTCCACTATGGAATAATGAAATAGGACAAGCATGTTAGACTGGGTTTTGGTGGGAAATATAAAGTAATGACGAGAGCTGTAATTGCACCCAATGATTATTGAATTGCCAGGAGAACGAATGGGTCATAACAGTATGTGTGTTTTGATTTCTTCATTTAACCCCCCCCATCCCCAGGTGAGTGTGCCGAGGGGATAGATCCAGTATGTTGTCTATTGGCACAAACTTTTAAAACGTTCAGCTGCAAGGAATGACCACTGAGCACCTCATCTGTCATCTACTAGGTGGTGGAGTGTAGCTTGTGTTTCCCACAATTCAGCCCTAAACTGGTATTAAACCCAAAACCAAAAATGTAATGTATTGTAGCTTACTAATCCTTTATTATGGTTACTGCAGTATTTTTTAAAGCTTATTTTATTTTATTTTCACCTGGTGATCCAGCCATTGACATACTTTTTTTTTCAGCCAGTGAGTGGAGATGGAAAAGTCTCCAACATGTCCATTTGACAGCAGTCAATCGACTTCTTTCAAGCAAGGAAGGCCACGCACTGGTCAAAATTTAAATAGTGTATGGCCACCTTTATCCTGTCTCCATTCTGGATGGAGGAGATTTCTGTGGACAGTAGTATTGTCAATCTGCAGATAAGGTAATGAAAAATGCACTAGCATGGACTTTATTAACAATTTAAATGCCGTAATGTGAATACTAGCACATTATGGCATTAACCTGCAGGGGATATGATTCAAAAACATTTTTAAACAGGGTTTAGTACTGTTGTAAAGAGAAGAAACAACAGTGAGAACAGACATATTGCAGTGTTGCAACAATTTTAGTGCATCAAATTTAGTGCCTAATTTCCTCTTGCAGTCCTTAGTTAGCCGGGAAGCAGCTTAAGGGCTTGGTTATTATTCATTTAATTAAATAAAAATGAGGCAATATTTGTACATATATAGAAAGATTTTATTTGGTAGCCTACACTGATATGAAAAAACATAAAGCTGTGAATTTAACTAGCTAAATTGCTTATGATACGTATTAAAACAATAGTTTTTATCAGACACAAAAATTTGTGAATCAAACATTTGATTTAAAAATGCATAAGCAGAGATTGTCTTCAGTAAAAACTGTCTGTGAAAATGATCAGTAGATCCAGAAATAGGCGTAGTTGATGTCACATTACTAAACTTGATTTTACAGAAAAAGTCAAGCTTGGCCCAGTCTCCTGAGCATTCCTATTAGTCTTTCAGGGCTCATTCACCCTACGTGAAGGGACCTGGATAAACGCAGGTCAATGCTAAAGCTGGCCATACATTAGACAATGTTCTTATTCAAATTCCTTTAGATTTACCTTAACTATGTAGTGCAAGGATCTGCTTGATTACAGATAAATTGAAGGTGTTTAGGTTTGACCTCATATTATATGGTTTTGGTAATTCTAAAGGAAAATTGTATATTGTATGGCCAAGCCTTAGGAACATAGAAAAAAAATGTTTTCTATGTGCCCATTCACATCACAATGCTGATATGATGTGGTTTATGTTGCAGTGCGAAAAAAATGCTGCATGTAAATGTTAATACACCACACTGATGTCTAAAGACATGAAAAAAGTGTCACCTCGACTCTTCAAAATAAATAAATATTAAAAAAAAAGAATAAAAAGGAGTAAAGAGTAAGTTATGCAATGTGTTAAGTGGCGCATAGCACTGCTCCCCTGCCAGAGCTCACACTGACAGCTGCCCACGCAATATAATGCTGCATTTTACCATGTGGGTTAATGTGAAAAAGGCCGAATGGTGATGGGCAGCTTAACTTACCAGTAGAGAGGCTTGAGAGGCATGAGTTGATAAGGCCAAAATAGACCTTTAGGCCCCTTTCACATGACTGTCCCGATCGGGAACCACTATGGACCAGCGAGTGTAAACGGACTTGTGTCCATATACACCCACCTACCTCCAATCCGATCCGGTCCACTAAAACAAATGTAAGGGGATTCATCCTCCTCTGTGTAGGTGGATCTGAGGGCAGATGGGTGTGACAGCAGAGTCCATCTAAGCCCAGCTACCCATGCAATAACTGAAAAATATAGCAACTAAAATAAATGATTGGGCAGCTGTCACAAGTTAGCCTGCAGCCTCTTGTTTGTTTGTCTTCCCTCCTTGCTGTTCTTTCACATGTGTGTTTCTCTGTGCTCACCTATGGGCGTCGTCTGCTATTCTCTGAGTTTTATGTGCTTCCCTTTCATCACTTCCTGGCCCGCCTCCTAGCTGACCTGTCTATGTAAGACATGCTCAGTCTGTCTCACTTTGCCTGAACAACGTTTGTTGTCTGAGCTCCCCTGTGGTCCGCTGAGAATCCGGTCTAGTATATCTGTATACTGACCCCAGCTTGTCCCTGACATTCCTCCTATATTGTCTATCCGTGTACCAACCTCGGCTTTGTTCCTGACATTGCCTGTCTTCCGCCTGTCCTGACCTCGGCTAGCCTACTGGATCTCCTGAGTCTACTTCCATCGTACTCTGCTCCTGCTAGCGGTCTCTTCTACCTCAGCTGGGTGTACCTGGGGGCCGCGACCTGGTCCCAACCTGCTGCAAGTCCATCCCCACCATCAGGGGCTCTGGTGAACAAGGCTGGGGCTTAGACTCCGCACCCTGGGGAACCCCAAACTGTGGATTAAGAGCTCACTACCACAGGTACTGACAGCAGCACAGTGGATAAATGGTTAGCACTTCCGCCTGGCAGTACTAGGGTCATTGGTTCGAATCCCAACCATGGCACCACCTGCCTGGAGTTTGCATGTTCTACCTGTGTCTGCGTGGGTTTCCTCTGGGTACTCTGGTTTCCTCCCACATGCCAAAGACATGCCGGTAGGTTAATTGGATCCTGTCTAAATTGTCCCTAGTATGTGTATGTATGAATGTGAGTTAGGGACTTTAGATTGTACACCCCTTGAGGGTTAGGGACTGATGTGAATGTACAATATATATGTAAAGTGCTGTGTAATTTGACGGCGCTATATAAGTATCTGAAATAAATAAATAATAAATTTAGCAAATACAATTGCTGCACAAGTCATACTGTAGTTTACTGTTATTAAAAATGACCTTTCCTTTTCAGGAAAGCCACTGTGATTTTCGGTATTACAGTATATAGCTGAAGTCTACCAAAATGGTAAGGGTTGTCCCTATTGGGCTACAGATTTCAGGAGGGAAACCTCTGACTATTCTGTTCAAACAGTTTAAAATAATCTGCCTTCTCAGACAAAGTAGATGAAATTCTAGAATTAATTTCACCTAGTACTAATATGAATGCTTCTATCATAAATGAGAGGGCCTGTCTGCTGTTATTGGACAATTGAGCAAGAAAAAGATTGTCTAAGGGTTACCGTGCTTGAACTTAAAGCAGAGCTCCGCCCAAAAGGGGAAGGTCCGCTTTAAGGCCTCGTCCCCCACATCCCATTAAGAATCGGCACCTTTGATGAGTGGGTACTGGATTTTGACAGGTACGCACTCCCACTTCTGCTGCAATTGCCTAGGCAATAGGAAGCAGAACTTGTCCTCCCCCCTCCCTTCCCGTAGTCCTCAGGGATACGTGACAGGTCCCAGAAGACTATGGGACCATTCACCATTCATGCGCAGTGGGCACCTGGCTGTGAAGCCTCAAGCTGTCACAGCCGGGTGTCCACACTGAAGATGCCGGAGCCGGGGAGAGAGGACAGCCGGTGAAACTGGCTGGGGTGAGGACCCTGCAGGAGATAGGTGAGTGTTTGTTAAAAGTCAGCAGCTACAGTTTTTTAGCTGTTTTTATTTTTTATATTGTGATTGGAGCTCCAATTTAAGTGTTCATTGTACAAGAACACACAACTACAGACATATATTAAACTGTTTGCTCATACGCTATAAAATACGGCCTTGTGTAAGAGCCCAAACATATGCTATGTTACAGTTGTGTAAAAAATGACAACGTTCATTTAGTGCTCACATCATTTTTTGAACATCTGGCTATCATTTAAAGCTTATAATATTGAAGAGAGAAGAAAGCACTTAATGAATATTTATTTTAGTGATTAGGATTATTTAATCTGCTCAAAATGGCAATCTTTTCCCAGTTTATTGAAACTCATAAAACAGCAAATATTTATATGAACAATTCAACAGCAAGAGTATTCTGTTTATGTTTACAATTTATTGTAGAAGATTAAGGCTGGCCATACATTATAAACTTTTCTTGTACAATTTTCCTTTAGATTTACCAAAACCATATAATATAAAGTAAAACCTAAACACTTTCAATTTGTATGCAATCAGGCAGGTCCTTGCACTACATAATGAGGAAAGAACAAAGAGAGGGCGCACAGGCCTAGTGCATTACCATAAAAAATGTTTAATAAGAAATAAAGTAGGTGTTGTACTCATAAATGAGAATAACATCAAGGCACATCATAAAAGAACAGCTGGATCAACACCACGCTGAGTAACAGTCCGCAATGGGGAGTGTAGACATCCAATAGGCTGATGCGTTTCGAGGACTTGCCTCTTCCTCAGAGCCCAGAGAGTAATGGTAATGCACTAGGCCTGTGCGCCCTTTCTTTGTTCTTTCCTCATTCAGTATATTTGGATTCCCCGGTCCATTTGAGGGCAGCAAGGTGTGCATGTTCCAGGACATTCTTAATGTAGTTGTAGCCTGCATCGAGTCCATCCCCAAGCGCAGGAGCATTTGTGTTTGCTGGTTCCTTGCACTACATAGTAGGAGGTAAATCTAAAGGAAATTGAATAAGAAAATTGTATAATGTATGGCCAGCTTAACATGCAATATTTTTCAAAGCCCAGTTGCTAGAGATATTATTATTCCTATGGCAATTAATAGAGTGGATGCCACTGAAGATTTCCTTATGTCCCTGGAGCACTTGTGGTTATAACCCCTTAATATTTTGGGAAGAATAGGTACAAATATTTCCCTTTGGCTCCCTTCTACCAAAAGCTTTATTGCAATATCTGTTTATTTAGAGTGGGAATTATTGAGCTAATTCAAGACACTGGAAGTGGACACTATGGGGTCAGATCACAAACTTAAAGTGGAACTACACTGTATCATTCACTTTTAATATTCAAAGTGAACTTCCTCATCCCTCCATCTCTCCAAGCTTTATTTTGCTGAGAAATCACTTAGAAGACACCCCTGGCATTTATGGCAGTGGCCATGTAGCATATACTTCCTGGAATCCATTTTAGCTCAGGCACCAGGTAAGCTGAGAACCCTTTCTCCCCTCCTGAAGACTCCTGGGATGTATGACATCATTTTCCTAGGCATGGAAACTAGGAAGTAAGAGAAGAAATGTACATTAAAAAAACAGTTTAAAACAAGTAAATGGGAAACATTTTCCTATCTATTTACTAATACTGGCAGCATAAGGATTCAAAATCGTCAAAGTTGATTGAGAGAGTGAAATTCCACCAGGATGAGGATCTTTATTTTAAAAAGAAGTGACAGTTATTTTCCAATGAGACTTGAACATTAAGGGCTGATTCACCCGACAAAACCGAACTCCAGATCCATTCCAGATGCATTTTTTACATGCACGTTTTTAACTCACCTGGGTCGGGGCGCATTTTTTTATGTGTTCCAGTGTATTATTGAAGTATTTTACTGCATTACAGTACAGTACAGTGCAGGGAAACATGTTCTTTTTTTTCTGGAACTGGAATGCCCTGGAACTGAACTATCCCATTTGAAACCATATACTTTACTTTCCATGCATATTTGATGAAGCAAAAAAACCACATGTGGTATGAACTGACCCTAAGATCACATAGGTGAAGATCCTTATCCTTGAATTAAAGCTTTGTGAAAAATGCATACTATGAGTTGCTACAACAATCAGTATTCAGTAACCCAAATGCTTTTCCTCACAAAGCACAGATGTTTCAACCTGCCAGTTCACAAAGGTATTCATAGTGGGCATGTTACTCATCAAGTAAAACAGCTCAAAGGGAAACCCTCAAAACAGGAAGAAAAACACCTTAAGCTTTGTTAACATCCGAAGTTGCAGAATGAGGTTATTTTACATTTGTTCTAAACAATTTTGTTTCCCTCTAAAATACACATCAAAGGAATAAGCACAGAAACCATTTCCCAGGCAACTCTCTAGGAGATGCTACAGGCAACACAGGTCACTGGTTCCTCCTTGTCAGAGTATACTGCACACCTCCATCACAAAAGATTGTATCTAGGGAGTGATTACCCAAGATCCCCTTGAAATTCATGAATGAGAGCCAGCAACATAAAACAGGAAACCTTGGTCTAACATCTGGCATCCTTCAGCCTTGTAGGACAAAAAGAAAACTCAAAAGTTGGTATTTGTACCTATGCTTCTGTTTAGATGTCCTAGATCTAGGGAAGGATGTTAACCCTTGTCATTCACTTCTGAAACGTTGAATAAGAAAGTTTAATTTGCTGATCCTTTAACATGAATGATCAAATATTTTAATGCAGGATAATTATACCTGTAGTTATCAGAAATAACGAGAGACGTTCAGATGCTATGCAGTCACATTAAATGACAAGCAGAAAATTACAGCTAATGAGAGTGCAGTTGTCTGGTAATTACTTCATTTAAATTATATGAATCAATCAAACATGACATCAAATCATAGTGATTAATTATAACACCATTCTGATTTCAATGTATTATAAAAAATGAACAAAATCTAATTGTATTACACCTCTAAGGTTTCTACACTCATTAAACCAATTACATGATGAATATTATCCCTGTAAAAATTAAATAACATTGCTTACTTAGAAAACTCTATTTTTCTGCGGTTATATGCTTTATACAATAGGATACAAAATTTCACATTAGGGCAAAACTCGATGTTGATAAAAGATTGAGTCTATCCCTTAGATAATAACTCAGCCTGCAAAAGTTCCACCCCTTGTCTTCACATACATTAATGTGTATGTACGGCCAAGACTTTTTTCAAAGTTTCAGATCGGTAAGGGTTTAAAACCTTGTAAGTATATTTTTTGCTGTCTCTGTCCTATTGGAAATATTTCCTTTCACTTTCTGTTCCCCAGACACAGTAGTAAGTGAGAGGAAGTTTTCAACAGTAGTCACTGGAACAGATGCCTGCAAAGGAAGATTGACCCCACCTTATATTCTGGAGACAACTGAAAAATGTTTGATTTTCCATCACTTTCTGTCTCAGTGGTGATAGTCCCCAGGACACATAGAGGGAGTTAATCTACAAAGCAAGCACATAATAAAAACTTGAAATGTCAAACCTAGGGTTACCCAAATCCATAGCTCAGCTCAAGATTCGCTCTTCTTATCATACATAGACAATCTGGGTGCTGGCTACTATTATCCACCTCCACTGTCCACCAAAGATATGAAAAAAAATATCAGCTACACTCTAAATGTAGCTACCCTTGCTGTATTTATTGACTGTCACCAAAGTGCATGTAAAATGTCTCCACCCAAAGCCTTCCTTTTTGATGCGTTTCACCCAGGGGTGGACTGACAACTTATGGAGCCCCCCGGGCAATAGGGGATCATGGGAACCCTATGTCCTCGCCCACACTCAAACCACACCCAAAAAAGCCAATGAAAGGTACCAGGGGCATCTCATGGGGCTCCCTACTGACCCTGGGCCCTCGGGCAGTGTCCGAGTTTCCAAATGGTCAGTCCGCCCCTGGTTTCACCACTCCTGGCTTGCTCACAAGGATAGGGAAAGTGCTTCCCTATCCTTGTGAGCTAGCCAGGAGTGGTGAGACGCATCAAGGAAGGTTGGTTTTTGGGTGGAGACTTGTCTATGCAGTCACTTTGCTGACAATCAATAAATACAGGGAGAGGAGCTATGTTTGGTTTGCATCTGATAATTTTTCACGTTTCTGGCAGCCAAAGACATTCTTGACATCAGTAATTTATAATTATTCTTTTTTTAGTATACCTTAACCAGCCTGATTTCATCATCATACACAACTTCATGAACACACACAAAGGAAGCACAAGCCCCGTCAATGTAACATCTTGGATAATAGGTTTTTTAAATAAATCTCTTCACATTCACTATCATATGATATGGTGGTTTTATTCACTTCCTGACTCCTGGATTTATGAGACGCTATGCAGCCTGAGTTTAAAAGCACCCTAGCTGAAATCAATGTGTTCCTTTAAAATTAAAAACTTTACTCCGCAAGTCCAACTTGGGAGCAATTCCAGATCCTGTTCCTCTCATGCAATCTTCTTCAACAAGAAAAAAACTTAACAAGGTTCTAATCCTTTCCTAATCTCCTACAGAAAAAAATGCTCTTTTTTTAAAGATCCTCAACTGTTTTTTATACAGTTTTACACAAAAAAATATAGTCTTAATATTTCTCTGCATGTGTTGCTTCTCTGTTGCAGTTGTCAGAGGCTGCATTTTGCGTCATTTTAGTGGCTATTTTGGTTTTTATACATAGGGACTTGTTTGTAAATAACCTATGACAATCAGTAAGCTTTAAAAAAAACCACAAGAATCCACTACAGAGAGGAATACTATGGGATCAAGTCTTACTGCAGCTTAGGCCCCACACAGCGATCATCTGTTTCTCAGCAGGCTTCCGACTGATGGACTATACTGTAGATGCATTTCAATGACAGTTCAGTTTGTAAAGTATGAGTCACACTAACCTTTTTAATACATCAAGGACTTAATTCTCACAGTAATAATAACAAAACATGAGTGTGAACAAAAAGGATGGATCTTGTACTAAATGTGGCATTATTCACATGCACTTAGAGTTGCAGCTACATATTTATGGTCAGTGTATAAACTGCATTCTAATCAGGTGTGTCCGTAAAGTCCTTGGGAAAAAAAATTTACTGTCTTTCAGAATTGCTAATATATTCTATAAGTAGAATGCGATGAATATAATATGTACACATTTCTGATATGCTGTCATCCCAAAAACTAGCAGGTTTGCAAAACAGGATATTCATTTATAGCACAAGAAAACAATCATAAAATAAAATATCAAATTAAAAATTTTTTTATGTATTCTATAATTAGAATGGGATGGATATAGTACATGCACATTCTTGAACTGCTATCATCTCAAAAACTAGAAGATTTGCACAACTGAAAAAAGAGACTTTACTTTATAGCACTTAAGAAAATAATACTAAAATAATGCATTGAATAAAAAGAATAATATTATATACAACACAATTTCCAAATAAGTAGGTTTTTAGTAAAATACAAACAATCCAAGGTGGAAGTTGGTTAGACATTCAGAGTATTAAACCTTTCAAATGGCTGCACTTTTTATTTCCTGTACAATCATTGCTTCCAACGCATATTGTAGATTATAGTTACTTCTTCATGACTGATGTGAAAGGTATTAATAGCGAATCAGCTTCTAACTTCATTTTGTTCAAAATTTTGTTCAAATTAACAATAAAACCTGGAAGCTGATAGGTTTCTATGCAGAGCTGCACCAGATTTTGCATGCTCCAGTTTTAGTAAATGTCCCCCATTGCATTCTGACCAGGGATGCTCCATTGTCAGAATACACAACAAACCAACATGTTCAACTGACCATGTTCAAGCCTGATCATTAGATCAACTTCTGTTGAACAGGAGCAGCCACACATGGATCGAAACTCTGCCGGTTCCTACTGAACTGGACGAATTTCAATCCATGTATGGCCAACTTAAGTCAAAACAAATCCACCAAAGAGTAAACTAATATGCACCACACAGCAAATGGCACTAGCATCCCAATTATAAACAATAGTATAGAAGGATTATAACGCATACTTTCTTGTTTCACCCTTAAGCAAAAACAAATACCATAAAATACAACAAATTAAGGGGCACATAATCTTCCTGCTATTAGTCCCACAAGCACATCTCAGCCAGAAAAAAAAGAACTCTGTAGAATGGTAAAAGTGAAGCAGAATTAGGGAAGAGTGGCCATCAAAAAAAAGGATAGACATGCCAGCCCATACATGTATGTCTCACCAGAGGAGATTTAGGTTAGTTCCCCCTTTGAGCAGGCTGTATGTCCTGGAGGCCATGTGGGCCTAAGACTTTCTACTAGTCATCTCTGGATATACACCCAAACCTTTAGTCATGTCGCTGCTGTGCTTCAAGAAGTTCTGTGTGATGCTACTGGATGCCAAGACCCAGTATTTTCCTGGAGTTGGGCTTAAAAGAGAGCACAAAGTACAAATAAATATAAGAAGAGACTGTGAGTAGGAGAACCTACTTGCCTTTTGATAAATTCCATCACCTAAACTGCGATACTCAGCAAACTTGAAAAACTAAAATCTAGCCATGCAGTTATTGTAAGTAAAAGTGAACTGAATATTTATAATCACTGCAGTGGCTGAACCAATAAATGTGTCACATAAATAGAATGCTGCCTTGGTTCAATAATGTGATATATGATAATGAACTGTAGGACTTGAATTAATTAAAAGTAATGGTGTTCTGCACTATGAATCGGGTACCTATGTGACTGACAAAGCAAAGCATTCAAGTTCAATTAAAGTGAAAATACTAATGGGATTATAAACTAGATGATTTTTATTGACAGCATAGTGTTTAATGCAGCATTTTCTAATTATTTGAGGGTCGTTTTGGGGAATGACATTAGGTTGGACCAAAAAAAAGTGCCTATGTGTTTCACAAAACTGCTGCAGTTTTTAATATCTGATAAGACTGTGTTAATATTAGAAAATCTTAAAATAAATGACCTCAACAGAAAAGTTTAAAGCAGTCATTGTCTGGGCATGTTACAAAAAAAACAAGATGGTTCACTAGAGATGAAAACCTGGAAGGGTGGAATTCCATTTAAAGCCCAACTGAAGTCTCATTCTTTTTTATCTCTTTACAGTATTGTACCCCTGGATGTTATGTTTTGTGGCTGATGCTTGCTTGGAAATACTTGAACCCTTTCGCCACTAGAGCCATTTTTGAGAGTTTTTTTTTTTGCACACATATTTGAAAAACAATTTTAGGCCTGAAGAATAGTTAAAAACCCCAAATACTATATATATATATATATATATATATATATATATATATATATATATATTGTGACAGTATGAACGGCGAGGTGATAGAGGGATGCTATGTGTCACCTCGCATACGCTCATACCTGGCAGTTTAGGTGGAGTCCACTCCGGGTTTTCGGGGCCACAGTTGAGGAGGTGGGTCCGGACCAGAGTTTGGGCTCCACTAATGACCACCAACAGGTGATACAAAAAGGGCAGGGCTGGAGCAAGGAGTCGCTTGTGGCCTGGGACTCAGAGAGGTATTCTGAGAGAGCTGTGTGTGTACTATACCTACAAGAAAAGGTTTGCGTTTGTTTTGTTTTGGGTGACAGGGAGAAGCCCTTCACCTCTGAGAGAGGAAACGTCTCCTGTTTAGTTAGTGCCTGGATGGCAGGGTTTATTTTGATGTTTTGTTTATTTTGATATTTTTGCAAGCCTTTTAAATAAAACTGACAACCAGTCAGATTTTGAAGAAAGCCTGCTGTGCGGTCTACCTTTTTTCCCAGGGAAGGAGATCCCCCACCTGAGCTAACCCCACAATATATATATATATATATATATATATATATATATATTGCTCAAAAAAAATAAGGAACACTTTTTAATCAGAGTATTGCATCAAGTCAATTAAGCTCCTGGGATATTGATCTGGTCAGTTAAATAGCAGAGGGGGTTGTTAATCAGTTTTAGCTGCTTGGTGTCACTAAACCCACAACAGTAAAATCAGTCTGTATATGCATTCTTTTCTGTTCCTCACCTTTTTCAAGCGACCACCACTTATCTCCAGACTGAACTGTAGGCATGCACATGCTCAGTTTGGTGTATATTGCTAGAGAGGTTTCTTTTTTCTTGGGAGAGTGCATGTGATCAGCACAGGGCTGTCCAGACAGAGGTCAGAGGATTTCCGTCCTCCTAGAGCAGAAAGAAAACTCCTCCTACAAGCTTTAGCTAGTGCTGGGCTGGACACAGATAGAAGCCACAAGACTGCTCTAACTGCTGAGAAAAGGTATTTAGTAGTTTACATTTACTAAAATAATTGCACTTCCATGTTCTGTGTACTGTGGGAGATCCGATATAGTGGATGCAGGGTCCTGGGTTTAGTAACACTTTAATGAAATTAACAACAGGTGCACTAGATGGGCAACAATGAGACGACCTCTAAACAGGAAACAGGAATGGTTTTACAGGTGGAAGTCACTGACATTTTTTCCCTACTCATCTTTTCTGACTGTTTTTCACTAGTTTTGCATTTGCCTAGGGTCAGTGTCACTACTGATAGCATGAGGCGATACCTGGATCCTACAGAGGTTGCAAAGGCAGTCCTACTCCTCCAGGATGGCACATCAATACGTGCCATTGTCAGAAGGTTTGCTGTGTCTCCCAGCACAGTCTCAAGAGCATGGAAGAGATTCCAGGAGACAGGTAATTATTCTAGGAGAGCTGGACAGGGCCGTAGAAGGTCCTTAACCCATCAGCAGGACTGGTATCTGCTCCTTTGTGCAAGGAGGAACAGGATGAGCATTGCCAGAGCCCTACAAAATGACCTCCAGCAGGCCACTGGTGTGACTGTTCTGACCAATCAGAAACAGACTTCATGAGGGTGGCCTGAGGGCTCAACGTTCTCTAATGAGCCCTGTGCTCACTTCCCAGCACCATAGACCTTGATTGGCATTTGCCATTGAACACCAGAATTGGCAGGTCTGCCACTGGTGCCCTGTGCTTTTCACAGATGAGAGCAGGTTCACCCTGAGCACATGGGACAGATGTGAAAGGGTCTGGAGAAGCTGTGGAGAATGTTATGCTGCCTGTAACATCATTCAGCATGACCGTTTTGGTGGTGGGTCAGTGATGGTCTGGGGAGGCATATCCATGCAGGGACACACAGACCTCTACAGGCTAGACAATGGCATCCTGACTGACTGATGAGATGAAATCCTTGGACCATTGTCAGACCTTATGCTGGAGCAGTGGGTCCTGGGTTCCTCCTGCCCGGCTTCATGCGGCGAAAGTATGCAGGCAGTTCCTGGAGGATGAGGGAATTGATACCACTGAATAGCCCCAACGCTTGCCTGACCTAAATCCAATACAACCACCTCTGGGATATCATGTTTCAGTCCATCCGATGCCACCAGGTTGCGAGTCATACTGTCCAGGAGCTCAGTGATGCCCTGGTCCAGATCTGGGAGGAAATACCCCAAGACACCATACCTCATCTCATTAGGAGCATGCCCCAATGTTGTCAGGCATGCATACAAGCACATGGTAGTCATACAAACTACTGAGTTACTGCAATGAAATTTCAGCAAAATGGACTAGCCTGCTGCATAATTTTTTCACTTTGATTTGGGGTGTCTTTGAATTCAGTCCTCTGTAGGTTGATAATTTTCATCAAACGATGGGGCATCCTTGCGTTCCTAACACATTACCCAGTCATTACCCATATCAGTATAGATAGCCTACATGATATTTTTCCCCATTGAGATCTGATTTGTTTTCAAATTGTTCCTTTACTTTTTTTGAGCAATGTGTGTGTGTATATATATATATATATATATATATATATATATATATACAGTTAGGTCCATACAGTATATATTTGGACTCAGGCACAATTGTAGTTTTTTTTCAGGTATTTACCAAAACATATTAAAGCAATAGTTATATAACGGATATGAGCTGAAAGTGCACACTCTCGGGTTTAATTTGAGGGTATGTATGTCCAAATTGGAGGAAGGGTTTAGGAATTACAGCTCTTAAGAGTAAATGGAAATATTGATGCTGCGCAACCCAATGACTGGGGAAAAAACAGAACCCTATACAATGATGAAGCAAAAAATTTAAATACTAGACAATAATAAATGACAGAGAAAAGGTGCAAATGAAATACATAAAAAAAAAAAACAAATAAACTCATGATACAATGAGTGAGCAATACAAAATTATAAAAATATGAATGAAGTGAACATAGAATGATAGATAAATCACATGACACATAAAAACTGATCATGATCCAATGTGTAAAAAATATATATACTGGTAAACAAATAATAAATACGTATCACTCAAAAAGCAAAACACCCAGTGTGAGCAAAGTGACTATATTCAAAAACAAAATGATATGTGAGCTACAATAAGTGAATGGATACCATAAAAATCTTAAATCCATGATGAATACATAAATAAATGTGAAAAATGCCACAATAAAGTGCACAGTCCCAATGAATCTGTGTATCTTCAGTAGAAGCCGTGGAACATCCAGTGACCACAAAAAACAACAATTCAATTCAGTATGCATTTCACTTGCTGAAGGCAAAACTGAAGGCATAAAGACCCACAAACAAAGAACAGCTGAAGACAGCTGCAGTTAGAGCCTGGCAAAGCATCAGAAAGGAGGAAACCCAGTCTTTGGAGATGTCCATGGGTTCCAGAATTCAGGCAGTCATTGCCAGTAAAGGATTCTCAACAAAATATTAAAAATTAACATTTTATTTATTTTATTTCATTTGTCCAATTACATTTGAGCTCCTGAAAATGGAAGGACTGTGTATAAAAATGGTTGCAGTTCCTAAAATTTGTACTTGATATTTATGTTCAACCCCTTGAATTAAAGCTGAAAGTCTGCACTTCAAATTAATTTGGATTGTTTCGGTTCAATTTATTCTTTTTTTGTTTACAAACGATTTTATTGTACATAAGTAGACAGTAAAACAACAGCACATTATGAAAGTGATATTGTCAACAAAAACTGTTCAATTTATTCTGATGGCATACATATATATATATATATATTTATATATATACACACACACACTTATGAAATACAAAACACCCTGGAGAATAAGAGTGGTAGCTCAAACTTTTTATGTCACAAGCAGTGGTTTACCAAGCACAGTTTCAGTAAAACAAATTGGGGGTTAAAGTATAAAAAATTATGCTGCACTCAGCAAATTGACCCAACATTTCAAACTTTAAATTTGTGTGCCTAAAAAATGGTGACAAACTTTGCTACCCTATATTTTCCATAACCAACACTTTAAAAGCCGTAGCAGGTAATCAGTTTAGAGTTAGCTGTTAATAGTGGCCATAGAATTAATGTGTGGCAAAAAATGTGCCTAAAATTTTGTAGGGGTTTTAAAGTGCTTTGTGTGCTTTGTGTAACTTTATTTTTTACTTTCACTAAAACGTATTTTATATCACATAGGAAACAAAAAGTCCCCTAAGTAATATAATATTTGGATGCTTTTGGAAGGTTAACCCTATAAAAACCTACATCTAGTAGGTGTAGTCATTAATTACGTATGATTATAATGTATTGATGACTCTGATATAATTTTTTGTAATTTTGTAAATTAAATTGTTTATTGTTATATTTTAGTTTCTCCTAGTGGTAATTATATGCAACTATCTATAAATCTTCTGAAGAAGCCAGAAATTTGGCGAAACATGTCGAGTTGGAATTGTTGCACTGCGAACTTCAAGCCATATGGAGTATCATGTTGGTTTTAATGTTCTTACAACTACTAATGTGATGTAGTCCTTTACATGACAATATGGAATAAAGCTTTGTATGATTTTAGTACAATATCAAGTGTTTGAAGTCTGTTGAGCACCTTAAAAATCCTCTCCTTTCTGTACAATGTTGGATACACATTATATGGGATGTGGTGCTGGCTGATCTCCAACCTGAAACAATACAGAAAGTGTGGAGTGTACACACTCCGCACTGGCACAGCAGTTAGGTCTCCTTCACGTGGCCAGATAGATGTAGCTGCTGATTTTATGCGGCAAGAATTGGTTGATCCTTGCTGCTGGAATGAACAGATCATGTATCAACCACAGCTCAACCCATTTCAACTAATGGGAGGGTCAGCTGCATCCAGGCTCGCACATGTGTCCCTATCCACAGCTAACCTCTCTGTGTGTAGCTACGGGCGAACAGCAGTGGCCATGGTCAGGCCACCATTAGATTAAATGGGCTGAGCGGCCTCTGCCAATTGCATGATCCGATCAAGAAACCACTGATTCTTGCAGCAGAAATTTGGCAGCACATGTGATAGGCCATGTTAAGGAGGCCTAAGGCAAGGGCCGTAAAAGTGTTAAAGGACAACTTTTAGTACAGTTGTTATTTAAGGCATCATGCATGTGGGTGTATATAATACTCTATCTATACTTGATCTTTCGGGAGACAATACAGCAACAATACAGTTCAATACAAGAGGGTTAGAAGGGTCCTGCTCCTAGGAGCTTACAATCTAAGAGGGAGGGGCTAGTGGTACAAAAGGTAGTAACTGTGCGGGATGGACTGATAGGAGGAGTAGAAGATTCCATTATTAGCTGAGGGCAGGATAGGCTTCCCTGAAAAGATGGATTTTCAGAGATCGCCTAAAAGTGAGCAGAGTAGGCGATAGTCTGATAGAGAGTTCCAGAGGATGGGGGAAGCACTGGAGAAGTCCTGGAGATGAGCATGGGAGGAGGAGACAAGGAAGCTAGAGAGTAGGAGGCCAAGCAAGGAGCAGAGAGTACAGTTTGGGTGATATTTGGAGACAAGATCAGTGATGTAATTTGGGACAGAGTTATAAATGGCTTTATATGTTATTGTTAATGTTTAAATATTTATCTGTTGGGCAATGGGACGCCAATGGAGAGAATGGCAGAGTACAGTACAATATTGAGGTAATCAGGATTGCGGCTTTAGAAGGTATTAAGGAGACTCCAGAGGAGGTGATTTTGACAAATAAATCCTGCAACGTGAGGCGCGTTGGATATACCATCTCAAAGCCACCTCGTCTCCAGGTTTAAAAGAAGCCTTAGTCTCAGAGCCCTTGTGGTTGGTTTATGTGTCATCATGGTCTTTTCTTGAATGCATTGAGTCACCTTGTTGTTACTTGTATCCGCTTATTTGGTTATATTATATATTTGTTTGAGATTGTATTACATATTGTAATATATGGTCATTGGGCAGCACAGTGGCTAAATGGTTAGCAGTTCCGCCTGGCAGTAGTAGGGTCGTTGGTTCGAATCCCAGCCACGGCATCACCTGCCTGGAGTTTGCATGTTCTCCCTGTGCCTGCTTGGGTTTCCTCCGGGTACTCCAGTTTCCTCCCAACTCCAAAGACATGCTGGTAGGTTAATTGGATCCTGTCTAAATTGGTCCTAGTATGTGTATGTATGAATGTGAGTTAGGAACCTTAGATTGTAAGCCCCTTGAGGGTTAGGGACTGATGTGAATGTACAATATATATATATGCGTAAATTGACGGCACTATATAAGTACCTGAAATAAATAATTACATATTTTGCTGATGTTGGTTTCATTGGGTGGCTTTCGGTCCCTTTGTGGAGTGGTGGTGGCGGTGTTTTGTCTGGGGACGGGCATATACGCCTGTCCCCTTTGGAATAGTGACTGTGGAGTGGTTGGTACTTGTCCCTGGCTCTCGAGGGCCTGCCGCCACTCCTTGTCAATGCGCTTGTGCTGGCGGTCATTGGCGCATGCATGCCACTTCTGTGGCGCTGTGTGCAGCTGACGTCTTCAGTGCTGGCCCATTTAGGTCAAGCGTACGCCATGCCATCTTGGATTCGGGCCGTGACTCCTCACGGTCTTCTGTGTGTGGCGCGGTGTGGGGGTTATCCGTTGCGGTGTGGCGTATCCTTTGAACTCTCGGCAGGTACTTTCTTGGAGTTTTGTTTTCAGTTCCCCTTAACTCTTCTCACTGAGCTACCAGGGATGCTGGACAACACTCTGCCTGATCTATTGGACAATCCTGCCTTGTGCCTTGTTTTCTGATGAACCTTGAACTCCTTGTAAGGAAGCCATGTATCTGCACTTCCTGTTTGCCAGATTATTGTGCCTTCTCCAGCCAGTATCTCAATTTGTCTCTTCTGCTGCCGTCCATACCTTTGCTACCGACCTTTGGCTTGTTCGTTGGTTACGATTCTGCCTCATCCCAACCTGCTACCGCTTGTTACCGACCCTTGGCTTTTCTACTGACTACGCTTCTGCTAGATCCCTACCTGCCATATCTGCTACTGGATCCTGGCTTGTTCACTTCCTGGTGGGGTGATCCTGAGAACTGCGACCTGCTACTAACATGCAGCAAAATCCATCTCCACCATCAGGAGCTCTGGTGAATACCGGTTAGTGCTTAGACCCCGCACCTCAGGTGAGCCTGCGTCATTCCCAGGGTGACCTGCTTGTTTACCTATCCTGTTGGTTGGTCTGCTGCTATAGCTATTGGTCTCTGAGCCTGACCTCACACCGTGACATTTATGCTGGTAGAACAGCAGCCACATTCCTAATCCCAAGTGTCCTTACACAGACTTATGGGGGTTATTTACTAAAACTGCAGAGTGCAAAATTTGGTGCAACTCTGCATAGCAACCAATCAGCTTCCATGTTTTATTGCCAAAGCTTAATTGAACAAGCTAAATTTAGAAGCTGATTGGCTACCATGCACAGTTGCACCAGATTCTGAGTGCACCAGTTTTAGTAAATCTACCCCAGTGCAGAGAAGGAAACTGGTGTGTCAGACCAGTTCTGTTGCTGAGTTTGTTATTGAAAGCACGGGCTCTAAATACGGAGCCTATTGCTTTTAGACATATTCAGACACCCTGCACAACTCTTGTAATATGAAGGCCGTGGTGAGACAATTGAAGTGAGGGCTGGTAGTACAATGCTTATATGATTCTTACCCATTTCTGAAATTATATATGAGCTTCAAGACCATTTGTCATGAATTTATTCACACAATCCTGTCATATACAGTACTACCTAGAAATTCATATGACCAGCTCCTATTATGATTACTAGTGTACTTTATAGCCACATTTTATTGCATTATTGACAAGACTGTTAACTGTTATAAGCTGGTAAAACTCTGAGTCATCTACAGTTATATATCAAACTGGAAGATGCAGTCTTTTGTCGCGAAAGATGAAAAATGTATTAAACTTGTGCTATAAAGACTTTTTCAAGTTGAAATCCGGACAGAAACTATTTTTGACATGTTGAGTGTAAAAATAAACTACACTAATGAAGTGTGTTACCATGTGTATAGGCTGCAGCAATATGTACAACTCCGCCTATCTCCCACCCCCCATGCACTGACAGTTACAGTTCTGGCTGGAGTACTCTTATCACAGTGGTTTGCTCACACTCCATTCAGTAAACATCTGTTATTCCTGTCAATTAACCTCCCCAGAGGTATTCCCGAGTGTAGCTCGGGGTAAAGTTTCAGCACCACAAGCGGTAACCCCGAGCTACACTCGAGAATTCCTTGGATCTCTTCTTCACTTACCTCGTCCTTCGCTCCCGCGATGTCCCCCCCTGCAGTGTCCCCGGCAATGTCCTCCGGCCGATGCAGGCATCCGTCTTCTGGGTTTCGCCCCCTGCGAGCGTTGGGAAATACGGGGGCGGGGACCGGCGGGAAATTTTAAAAAGTGACATTCACTAATACACTAAAATCACATAGTAAAACATTACTGTATCAAAGCATTTCACATACATTTTGTCCCTACTACTTTGTCCTGTGCCCTGCCTGCATTTTTACTGTTCTTTCTGCCTGGAAATTGAGAAACGTCCATGGCGTCCAAAGAGCATCCCTTTAGGTCAAAAGTGGTTTTAAAAACCAGCTAGAATACAGCGATAGTAAATCAGAACCACTTGCAGAATTGAGTGATGATGATTCGTCATCAGACACTGAAAATGATTTTGCGACTTTGCTCAGTGATGTGCGTACTTGGCGCTATATTACAAATTTCAGTGTTTTTGGTTTGATTATATTATTGAATTAAATTTTTTATTATTATTATATTATTATTTTTTATGATTATTTTATTAAATTATAATTTATGATTTCGTGTTTCAAATTTTAACATACCTGGGATGTTTACTAGACTCTTGTTCGGACAGATTTCAGTGAGTTATTCCTAAAAATTACAGGCCTACAATAAAAAAAAATACATATTTCCATGCAAAAAAATTTACCGCTTTGAGCACAGAAATACTGACATAATCAGACCGCTAGGGAGGCTACTGCAAGGCACTCTGTGATCAAAGGAGGAGAAATTGTGTCTTTCATCTGCCTCTCCTCCAATCACAGAGCGCCTTGCATTCATTGAAAAGAATACAAGAACACAGGATGTTTATGGCTGTACACACTGGTACAGAGAACTGCATTTTTCTGTAGAAGATGGTTTCCTGTGTGCCCAATTTTTCCTTCCACACAGCAAAGCAGAGCAGTACAGAAAAGTGCAACTTGTCTGCACTTTTCAGCACTGCTCCACAGCCGCCTGTGTGACCCTTGGTTTCTATGCAGGACCAGGGGTGGACTGACCATTTGGAAACTTGGGCACTGCCCGAGGGCCCAGGGTAAGTAGGGGGCCCCATGAGATGCCCCTGGTACCTTTTTCATAGGCTTTTTTGAGTTTGGGCAAGGACACAGGGGCCCCATGATCCCCTATTGCCCGGGGGCCCCATGAGTTGTCAGTCCGCCCCTGTGCAGGACAGATGAGCTGCTGTGCATAGAAATGAACGGAATGTCACTTTGTGACTTTCCATTAAATTTGGTTAAAAAAAAGGAATACAGTGCCCTGCATTATAAAAACACACACATGCACTGTCCCCCAGCTGCGATCACTACTCACAGGGAAAAATGTAATGTTTGAACCCACCCTTACAGAATAGAGGAGCTGGAGTGCGAGCGACCTATTGTCATATGCCCATTTGCAGGGGTTCTAGCTCATATTATCCATAAGTGAAGTAATCTGTACTGATTGAAGTTGGATCCAGGTCAGTTTAAGTTTTGATTCATGGCCCCTCATTTAATAATAAATATGAATAGTATTTGTGTTCCCTATCTCCTCTATTCTGAGAGGCATAAGGACTGACAATGAGGGCCGTAGACATGTAGATGTCCTGCCATCCTACCCCTTATTCTATCAGTTTCAAGAGTGAATAGCTAAAAAAAAAGAAAGTTCATTGGGCATGCACCTTTGATACCACAGCAAAGTGTGGTGGGTTGTGTACATAAAACCTGAATCTTGTTGCAAACAGGTAAACTGGCATGACCCAAACTCAGCTAAATGTGGGAGAAAAATAACAACTACATCACCTTGACAGAGGTTGTAAAGAACTGACAGTGGTTGTAAACCATATTTTGGCTATAGCAGAGCTTAGACATTTTTTAATTAGATAGGATTCTAAAAGTTCTGAGATATGTAATCATTCATACAATTGATCTGCAAAGTAAAATATAGCTGCTGCAATACAGGTATTACAGGTCATATTGCTTTCCAGTGCCAATCATGTCCCACACGCAAATTATTAACATAGTTTGCAAATGTTCCAGATTCCTGCACGACAGTCCTGAAGTTTTGGACACTGCTCCGAGGGCTGGATCTAGGACACTATGTAGAGTGGCATCAGTTTGCTATGTTCCACCACTTTACTTTGGGGTGGTATCATCTCCCGCACAACAGTCACATTATAGTTACAATCAGCAGAGCAGCATATAAGGTGGCCTGCTATTGGCTATGTGCTGGCACCAACTTGCCTCACTTCTTGGATAGGACAGCTACCCACTTTTTGGTAGATCAATCTTTTCACCATATTGTGTCAAACTGTTTGACATACAGTAGGTCCGCTCACAACATCCCTGGCCATAGGCCTAATGTTTGAGAATAAAGGAATGTTCAAAAACAAAATATATTTCTCGCACTTTACTGTAGATCTCAAAAATGGCCATGACTTCCAACATAACATTGACATACTGACAGAACTTTTTGGCGCAAAACGCCATACACAGGAGCAAACATTCTGTAGCTGTCATTTGGGCACAGAACACCAGCACATAATTTTAAGCCATCTTTCCTTTGCATCTCCTCTCTCCTTGGGAACACCATAGTGTTGGGGCCGCTTCCAATTTCCCATGTATAGTATGTCCACAGCATTTAGCTTCCACCACCAAGTATAATCATTAGAATACCAGTCTCTCCCAATGTCCCATACTATAGCTCTGCCTAGTGGGGCACGCTCTTAGATGGTATGCTCATTCCCAGGTGTACTAGTATCCATGTCAGAACTCTGGCCTGCCCTAAAAGGTTTTTTGCATCCCATTCACAGTCCACAGCAGATTGTAAAAGAGTCATGGCCATTACAGCTGGTCTTTCTGGGTGTCTGGATGTTCAGACGAAGCTATGCTACGGTTTAGCGAAACACGTTGACATCATCACACATCATGTGTCACCACTCCATTGGAAGTATGGTGTGGACCAGAGAGACGGTAAAGGCTGGAGAGTGAGCGACAACGAGCATGGCTTCACACAAAAAACGAGGAGTCAACTGACCCCCCATGATAGGGGGAAGACCTTATGTCTTGACTTGATAAGTGGCCATAGGAAGTACTTTTCGCTGTTTCTTTCTAAATGGGACAGTACAAAACGGCTGCTAGCAGAGACACAATAAAACAGTTTGTTATCTTACAAGGCTCATGCTACAATTCATAAAGGAGGAAGAAAGCAGGTGTTTTATATTGAATAGAACAGACATGATTAACTATACTGATAGAGTACGCAATCCTTGAAGATGTCCTTTAACACTACCTATATGAAGTGCCTTGTTATGCATGCTTACTGCTAATGAGAACATTTCCTGCCGTATATAGCCGCATTGCTCTGCTTCCTGCTTATTATTGCCTACTGCACCTGCCAAAGAATGCCTATTACATAATACTAAGTTCAAGCTATCTACATGCTTATGCTATACTAATTTAGCTGCAATACTTCCATGGAGATAAACCACCTCATATAAGAAGAGATTTTTTTCATCCTTCAATTCCCTTATTGGGTTTGATTTGGTTGCTCTGAGTAGATGTGCTCCTTATCGCACACTTTGAAATGGGACTTTCCTTATTTTTCATTAAGTACTTTATTTAATATAGATACAATTACCCATTATGTATGTTATGGCCATACAGTTTTCCCAATGGATCTGTACATAGAAAACAACCTATTATAAGGTTTTGTTATTTCTTTATGCAGCCCCTGCTGCAGTTTTCCTCTATGTATGGAAGCAACTGGGTATCTGGACGTTTTTGGTTCAGAATGTCTTTTTGTAGGTCCTGTTTGTTTGTTGCTTCATGTATTAGCTAAACGCCAATTTTGCTCATTTGTTGGTGAAGTCTTGCAAATTATTTTTAATTTTTACTTTTTTTTATATAATTATTTTTCAATAAACCATCCAACCGCCATTATAGGTAACCCTCTTTGTTTCCCTAGATATGCAGTTATGGAGCGGTTTGCAGGGACTGCAATTCCACTTACATGCTAGGAAGCACACTGCATTTTTTCAGGAGGAATTTAAAAAAAAAAAAAAAAAAAAAGGTAAATCGTTCAGGGTGTTGGTTATTCTCAAACATATACAGTCAGGTCCATAAATATTGGGACATCGACACAATTCTAACATTTTTGGCTCTATACACCACCACAATAGATTTGAAATGAAACGAACAAGATGTGCTTTAACTGCAGACTGTCACCTTTAATTTGAGGGTATTTACATCCAAATCAGGTGAACGGTGTAGGAATTACAATAGTTTGCATATGTGCCTCCCACTTGTTAAGGGACCAAAAGTAATGGGACAATTGGCTTCTCAGCTGTTCCATGGCCAGGTGTGTGTTATTCCCTCATTATCCCAATTACAATGAGCAGATAAAAGGTCCAGAGTTCATTTCACGTGTGCTATTTGCATTTGGAATCTGTTGCTGTCAACTCTCAAGATGAGATCCAAAGAGCTGTCACTATAAGTGAAGCAAGCCATCATTAGGCTGAAAAAAAAAAACAAACCATCAGAGAAAAACATTAGGCGTGGCCAAAACAACTGTTTGGAACATTCTTAAAAAGAAGGAACGCACCGGTGAGCTCAGCAACACCAAAAGACCCGGAAGACCACGGAAAACAACTGTGGTGGATGACCGAAGAATTCTTTCCCTGGTGAAGAAAACACCCTTCACAACAGTTGGCCAGATCAAGAACACTCTCCAGGAGGTAGGTGTATGTGTGTCAAAGTCAACAATCAAGAGAAGACTTCACCAGAGTGAATACAGAGGGTTCACCACAAGATGTACACCATTGGTGAGCCTCAAAAACAGGAAGGCCAGATTAGAGTTTGCCAAACGACATCTAAAAAAGCCTTCACAGTTCTGTAACAACATCCTATGGACAGATGAGACCAAAATCAACTTGTACCAGAGTGATGGGAAGAGAAGAGTATGGAGAAGGAAAGGAACTGCTCATGACCCTAAGCATACCACCTCATCAGTGAAGCATGGTGGTGGTAGTGTCATGGCGTGGGCATGTATGGCTGCCAATGGAACTGGGTCTCTTGTATTTATTGATGATGTGACTGCTGACAAAAGCAGCAGGATGAATTCTGAAGAGTTTCGGGCAATATTATCTGCTCATATTCAGCCAAATGCTTCACAACTCATTGGACGCCGCTTCACAGTGCAGATGGACAATGACCCAAAGCATACTGCAAAAGCAACCAAAGAGTTTTTTAAGGGAAAGAAGTGGAATGTTATGCAATGGCCAAGTCAATCACCTGACCTGAATCCGATTGAGCATGCATTTCACTTGCTGAAGACAAAACTGAAGGGAAAATACCCCAAGAACAAGCAGGAACTGAAGACAGTTGCAATAGAGGCCTGGCAGAGCATCACCAGGGATGAAACCCAGCGTCTGGTAATGTCTATGCGTTCCAGACTTCAGGCTGTAATTGACTGCAAAGGATTTGCAACCAAGTATTAAAAAGTAAAAGTTTGATTTATGATTATTATTCTGCCCCATTACTTTTGGTCCTTTAACAAGTGAGAGGCACATATGCAAACTGTTGCAATTCCTACACCATTCACCTGATTTGGATGTAAATACCCTCAAATTAAAGCTGACAGTCTGCAGTTAAAGCACATCTTGTTTGTTTCATTTCAAATCCATTGTGGTGGTGCAGAGCCAAAAATGTTAGAATTGTGTCGGTGTCCCAATATTTATGGACCTGACTGTATATAGAGCCAATTTAGTTTAGATAGAGTATGGAAGTTAAAAACCCTATCAGGTTATTTTTTGCTCTCTGTGTTTTACTGAGGAGACATGCCTTCCCTTCCTGTCCTAGAGGAGCAACAGGTAATGAGAGGAAATCCCATGGGAATTTAGGTTTTCTAAGTGGAGTATTTCCCCCCACTTCTTGCTCTGGTACCAGCTTTTGAATTTCCCATCATTTACTGCCCCAATAATAATGTTCACCAGGATAAATAGAGGGTAAATCTTCACAGCACAGACAAAGCAAGAAAAACTTGACAGGAGGTCTAACCCTCCCCATTCTATGCAAATCTAAAAAATAAATTTTGCCTTTACATTCACTTTAACATTTCAAGACGTTCCCTGTAGCACAAAAAATAGTTTGTATAGCAAGTATTGTCATGAATATTAAACACACAACGTCTGTGCTGGTATTAACACCACTTTACATGTTTACACTACCTATTGTTTTCTTTGTAAGCCCAATGATTTGTCAATCATCTCTGCAATATCTATAATTTATTACATTCATATTTACACTACCTATTAGAAAATCAGCATTATAAAAGTAATGCTGCCATCTGGTGTTCTCTTTGGGATTTACAAAAAATATTAGTCATCCACTATAATATATAAAAATACTTTACATGACCACATTTAAATTGCTGAGCACCAATTTACTTATTTGTAGTGCGATAAAGCAGCCGAATCAAAATGAATAGGCTACAATGCAATCTAATGTGCCTAAAATCACACGACCCTTTTTATTGTAAAACAAAGCATGGTAATGCAATACCGTAAATTATATTGGTGCACTATAAAGTGGTATGTTGTCATAATGCATTGGGATCCCATTAATTATTATTGGAACCGCAAAGGATTATCATGGATTACGGTGAATGAAAAATTAACTGATATCTTGAATGATAAAATACTCGTATCCACAGTTCCCATTGTTTTATTTGCCACGGCAAACTGAGCTGGACGTTGGAGCGAGTACCTGTCAAAACCAAGTACCTGCTCCCACCCAAAAAGGTGCCAAATGTGGCAGTGGGGGGGTTGGGAGGTTGAAAATCTGAAAATCGGAGTTTCCACTTTCAGATGGAACTCTGCTTTAAAATGGAACTTTAACTTTAAATTAAAAATGGGCAAACAGGTAGGAATGTTAATGCAGAAGAGAGAAATTTTTAATTGGTGGCAATTGTTTTTGTATACATTCAGCTGTCAGCGGGGAACCCCACTGACAGCTGGTTAGTCATCAGTTGTTAAGGATGAGCTAATTTTTTCTCTGCCTGTAAACTCCCCTCCATGTTAGCCTTTGTGTCCATGCACACTACAGTTGTTTTCAGGAGTTTACAGGTAGACAGAAAAACCCATCACTTGTGAGTAAATGGGGCTGAATACAAATGCATGCCACACTTTTCAGATATTTATTTGTAAAACATTTTGAAAACTATTTATCATTTTCTTTCCACTTCACAATTATGTGCCACATTGTGTTGGTCTATCACATAAAACCCCAATACATTACATTTCCGTTTTTGGTTGTAACATGACAAAATGTGGAAAAATTCAAGGGGTATGAATACTTTTTCAAGGCACTGTATCACAATTGGAATACCCTGAAAACACAGTAAGGACAAGCACTGCGGCTACCACTTTGGGGGAACAATCCCAGGTGCAGAAGATAGGCAGAAAGGCAGGGCAGTAGAGAGGATCCACAGTAAAGTGACTGATGTGCTTGAAAAATTAGGACTTGCAGGTATGTCTCCAATTCTCACTGATAAAGGAAGGCTATGACAGATTTGGTGGATTCCATACAGAATTTCTGGACCTGAATGAAGGCATTTAGGATCTTGAGTTCCCAGATAGGGTGATGTCCTGTTTTGGCTCGGGGATTTGAACAGGTTGAAGTAGGACCCCTGGGAGCTCCAGGACAGTGGAAACACTCAAAAAATTCTAAACACATTTTAGAAAGCAAACACCCCAATATATTTCCATGGTGAGTCTTTTGAAGACTGGCTGAAGAAAAAAACAAAACATCTGTGATTCCAGGAGTGTACTTGTCCACAGGGGGGTTGCTTTGACTGGTGTCTCACAGGAACGTAGTCAGTGTAGATGGGTCAGTTCAGGTGGCAGGCAGAGACATGGTCAATAAATAGGGCAGGGTAAGTACACGTGGCAGGCAGAGGCAAAGGTGATCAGGAGCACAGTTGTTGGCTGCACTGATATGCTAGGGAGCAGGATCACTGTTCTAGCAACACTAGGATTGGTGTGGCAGCAATCAAGAACACGGTTGTTGGCATACATTGGTCAGGTGGCACTGGAGACTAGTGTGGCAGAAATCAGGAACACTAATGCTGACCTACACTGGTCTAACGACACTGGGATTGTGTGGCGGTGATCACGTTCACTGTTGCCAGTGTATACTAGTCTGGTGTGGTGGCGAACGGAAAAACTATTGCTGGCTGTACTGGTCTGGTGCAGCAGCAATCAGGAACACCATTTCTAGCTACACTGGTCTGGTGACATCGACTGATGTGATGGTGATCAGTGTGACTGGCTGCCCTATTAGGATTTGTTCACACATGAGGTTGAGGGGTGGTAAAACTTTGTGGTTGAGCTGTGTTTTAACCACCCTGCTACCCCATATAGCTGCAGAGGCCAGGGATGTATACATGCCACTGCTCCGATGCTTTGCAACCGTGGCACTATTAAACCCCCTATACACCTGCTGTTTGCAACCTACTCAAGTGAATGGGGGCACTTGTGTAGGGTTCATGGGGTTAAAGCAGGTGCTCAGGAGGCAATACAACACCTCCTCACCACCTGTCAAATGCACTCAGAAGAGCAATCTGAACGTGGATCTGTGTTCAGAGCACCGCACATGTGAACAAGGCCTTATGGTGACACTGGGACTGGTGTAGTGGTAATTGGGGATACTGACTGGCTGCACTGGTCTGGTGACATTGTACTGCTGTGACGGTAATCAGAGACAATGGCTGGTGACACCGCCATACAGTAATATCAAAGCAGCCAGTCATCAGCAGTCTTTTGTTCACAACGGATTGGTCACAGCAATCACATGATATAGGGCCAACTTCTTTGGTCCTGTGCCTCCCGCTGCTGCGGAAGGGCATACATATACACCCTCCTGTATCAACACTTGTCCTGTCATATATGTACACGCACACACACCTTGGACAAAAATGGGGAACACTACATGATTTGCTAGTGATTACATTTCACCTTCAAAGCAGAAGTGATGTAACATTCGTTTGCTTCCACTGTGGGATCAGACACCTAGCTAACAGGTGGAAAGCCTCACTTTTGTCATTCATTGTGTGGTGTGCTAGTGATACGGAGTCGTTTCAGAGCTTACTGAGCTTTAAAAGGGCAAATTGTTGGTGACCTCTTAGCTGGTGCTTCTGTTTCTGCAGTTACTAATTTATTTGCTGTCATGAGGTACAGTATCAAAGGTTATGATGGCATAAAGTGTTTCTGGGAACACGTCTGATCAGCATAAGCATGGTCAACTGACCGAAAGAGACAAAAAGGGCATTGCACAGGATTGTGACCCGAAATAAGAAAACAACTGCTGCAAAAGTGACTGCAGAGCTCAGTCTCAAGCTTCCAAAGCCCGTGTCCACAAAAACTGTACGGAGGGAACTCTAAAGAAAACAAATCAATAGAAGACTGTAATATGGTCCGATGAATCGAGCTTCACACTGTTCCCGAACACCAGATGTGTTTACATGTGACAAACCATCCCAAGCTTAGGACCAGGTCAGTCTCTTGTCAACAGTAAAGCATGGTGGTGGTACAGCCACATCTTGATATTCTGCAGGCCCCATCATCACTTTGAAAGGTAGAGTCACTGCCAGCGACTATGTACAAATTCTAGCTCACCATGTGCACCCCATGGTGCAGGCATGGTTTCCCAAAGACAGTGCCATTCACCAAGAAGATGATAATGTTCCTTTTAACACAGCTGTTGTCAAATTGTTGTTTGATGAGCATGCAGATGAAGTCTCACAGCTTTCTTGGGTGCCGCAGTTGCCAGAGCCACTATGGTCAATTTTGGAGAATAAGGTTCAGGCTAGTTTTCCACCTACAGCATCTCTGCAAGAAATGGAACGATTTTTGTATGAAGAGTGGTATCAGATTCCATTATCCGCCAACCAAGACTTGGATACCAAAAGGCAGGCCAGCACCATATTAGGTAACAATTTAGTTATTTTGTCTAGTGTTTCCATAATTTTGTTATACATACAGTGAGGAACAGAAGTATTTGAACACCCTGCGATTTTGCAAGTTAGTTTGCACTTAGAAATCATGGAGGGGTCTGAAATTCACATTGTAGGTACATTCCCACTCTGACAGAATTTTAAAAAAAAAAAAAAAAAATCAGGAAATCACATTGTATGATTTTTAAAGAATTTGTCTTGCACTGCTGAACATAAGTATTTTAGCACCTAAGAAACAGCAAGAATTCTGGCTCTGAAAGACCTGTTACTGTGCCTTTAAAAAGTCCACCTCTACTCCAATGACCATCTGGATGATCCAGAGGAGGCATGGGAAAGTCATGTGGTCAGATGAGACCAAAGTAGAACTTTTTGGTCTAAACTTCACTCGTCGTGTTTGGAGGAAAAAGAAGGATGAGTTGCATCCCAAGAACACCATCCCTACTGTGAAGCATGGGGGTGGTAACATCATGCTTTGGGGGTGCTTTTCTGCAAAGGGGACAGGACAACTGCACTGTATTAAAGGAGAGGATGAATGGGGCCATTTATTGTGCGATTTTGAGCAACAACTTCCTTCCCTCAGTCAAGAGCATTGAAGATGGGTCGTTGCTGGGTCTTCCAACATGACAACGACCCGAAGCACACAGCCAGGATAACCAAGGAGTGGCTCCGTAAGAAGCATATCAAGGTTCTGGAGTGGCCTAGCCAGTCTCCAGACCTAAATCCAATAGAACATCTTTGGAGGGAGCTGAAACTCTTCGTGTTGCTCAGCGACAGCCCCGAAACCTGACAGATCTAGAGGAGATCTGTGTGGAGGAGTGGGCCAAAATCCCTGTTGCAGTGTGTGCAAACCTGGTCAAGAACTACAGGAAACGTTTGACCTCTGTAATTGCAAACAAAGGCTTCTGTACCAAATATTAACACTGATTTTCTCAGGTGTTCAAATACTTATGTTCAGCAGTGCAAGACAAATTCTTTAAAAAGTCATACAATGTGATTTCCTGAATTTTTTTTTTTAATTCTGTCTCTGAGTGGGAATGTACCTACAATGTGAATTTCAGACCTCTCCATGATTTCTAAGTGGGAGAACTTGCAAAATCGCAGGGTGTTCAAATATTTCTGTTCCTCACTGTATATTTTTAAATATGTAAATACAAAGGATAACATTCTGCTTGTAGCAAATTTTTAACTTCGCAATAAAGTTCAGTGTATAAGAATTTACATATAACAAAGCACATTTTTCATTGTGACAGATCAGTGCTGTTTGCAGATTTTGTCTTCAGATTTAAAAGCAGGAAAATGTTTTATAAAATAAAATCATTGGGCTGGATCAGGAGAAATACAGATTCATCACTTTTAGAGTCTCCTGAAGTTTAGGTTTACATTTACAAGAAATATTTATGTATTAGGTTATGAAAAGTGAACCTTTTCTTTGACCTAGAAGATTCCAACTATATACAAATTGCAGGCTCTGTAAATTTGAGAATATTTAAGACTTGGGTGGTTTATTTAAATTTTTATATGTTAGAGTTTTATTTGTTGAAATGTCTTTTGTGAAGGATTCTCCCTTTCATTTCATGACAAGCAGAATCTAGCTATTTTTAATCAAAATAAAGTGTCATGGGAATCCAACACTTCTGTGTATACATAAAATGGTGCATGATTTACAATAATATTTAGACAAACCGGTTGTGTTGTTACATACCCAAAAATAAAAAGTGCATGGGGTAGCACCACTGCACTCTGTGCCTAAACTCTGCAGATTCCTTGCGTAAAGCTAACCCTACACCTATAAAATTGTTTTTTTTTTTGCAGGCTGAATAAAACAAAATCTAAAATATTCCTCCCATCCACACTAATAGCATGGACAGACGAATTTCATGCTGCAGACCCAAGCAGTGGCTGCATCTGATTTTCCCTGCAGGAGCAAATTGGATCATGCTTTGCAGGGTTGTTTTTGCCTTCCCCTGGATCAACTGTGGGTATAGGATAATAGGTTGAACTGGATGGACTTTTGTTTTTTTTTCAGCCAGACTATGTGACTAACTATGTAACTATGATTGGATGCAGGTGCCGTTTACAAAAATATATAGATAGCGCCACAAAATATATATACCAATAAGGTGAATAAACGAATTTGCAGGTGCTGTTTAGCCAACAATTTTATCTCCTTTGACATTGACTTTTGATGATTCAGGTGTTGCTGCCAAGGCCTATTCACAATACCAATTCATGCTGAATCCGCAGAAGTTCAATGTGTGTATGGCCAGTTTAGGTATGCAAACTGTCCATAACAAATGTATCAAAAAAAAAAAAAGTTTTTAAAATGTTAATAAAAAACTCAAGTAAAAAAAATTTCTTGAGTTTTATACAGGTACCTTGTACCTGTAGTTATATGTGGTGGCTACATTAGTTTTTCTTTTTTCATACCTATTTTTTTTTTTCACATGGTAATCCTGCCAATAACACATTTCCTGGCTTAGGAGGTCATCCATACAGAGCAGCGCTGTCAGCCTAAGACAGGGGGAGCATTAGGACTACATACTACTTTCCCTTTCTTCTCATAACACGGGGAAGTGTTTTGTAGTCCATGGAGATAGAAGGAACAGTGCTAACTGACACAGTGTGGAGGCAAAAGAGTACAGAAAGTTATCAACTTTCAAAATGGCTGAATAAGACGCTTTTTTTTACACTTAAAGAAATAAAAAATAAAAAATGATTTTAATGATATATTTAACAGACCAAAGGGGAGCAAATGAGAAATCCATTGTTTATATGAGTTTACATACACTTTAAGCTATACAATAGTTATCACAGAATGCCTGGACACATTTCACACATGTCGGCTTATTCAGAAGCCTTCTAAGTATGCAAAGTTTCTCAAGGCATCCTGTGATAACTGCTGTGCAGCTTAACAGGAGGTAAGTGCTTAAAGCCAAGACAAGGGCCAGTTATTAAGCAGCTGTCTCCTTGCTAGCTTAGTTATCAGGTGGCCGTGGAGGCGGCCTGTCTGACCTCACAGCTAACACACAAAAAATTTGAGTTTTTAAGATGAGTTAAAGAGATCTTATATGTTTACTTTCAGCTTTTTTAAACCACCACTCCTCTCAAGTATGATTACACAACAGTAGGTCAGCTCTAATTACGACAGAAAGCAAAAGCAAATCCCAATATACACATTGACAATTATGAGAAACTGTTTTGGAAGGAATATAATCAAATTTAATGCTATCTTTTGTGTGCGTTTATGCATCAGACTGTTTCCCTGTTACAAAAACAACAACGTACTTTAAAAAAGTAAAGGAAAATTTATTATGAAGAAAATGGGGTCAAGCTACATCATGATGTGGGCATACAAGGCTTTTAAACACAAGTTTTTATCTTCCATGCTGGTGAAATAATGTGAACACAACTGAATAAGCAAAGCCATCATAAAATAAGACTAGTTAAATTCAAGAAATTAGGAAAACTATTTCCTGTTTAGAAGGCTCATTAAAAATTAAATAAAAAACACAAAAGGAGGGGGGAGGGGGCAAAAATATATGATGCACTGCTATAAGCATGCAGAATGAGCCACCTCAAATGAATCTTCAACCCAGAAAATACTGTTTGTCCACCTAAAGAAAAACAAGAGAGATTTATAGTTATTTTGACATCCTTGAAAATATGCTATCCATACTACTGTATACATAATCCCCATGACCTATGTACCAATATATATATATATCCAATCAATA